>JBCNJP010009311.1:0-30950 GCA_039602395.1 Deinandra increscens subsp. villosa
TTGTAGAAACGAGAAACGATCTTACTACTGCATGCTTTGATCAAACGTAATGAACACGGATGTAAATAAGAGATTTCTTATTGAATCACTTGAAGATTACAAAGAGTTCTCTCTAGTTTCTCTCTAGAACACACACACAGAAAGTGTAGAAATGACAGAAGTATTCAGAAGTGTTAAGCTCTCATTCTAACACTACCCATTTATACTAAGTGACTAACCACCCAGCGTATCAAACTGGTACGCCGGACCACATGGTCCGCCGGACCATGTGGTACGCCACTAAAGACATTTCTACCACAACTCATACTCAGACACGCTCACATAGATACAATACACGAGACACTCATAGCATAGGGATATGCTTCTATAGACTCCCCCTTAACGTGTAGTGTATCTATTTTCTAACTAAACTTCAGTCTTCAATCTTCAACATTGCTGCATCCGATCTTTGACTTGAAATCTTGTTAGAAATAGAGCTTGCATGGCTGGATCACTCTTGAATCATCTTTAATCTTCAAGATCCACTTGTAAAAATAAAACATACTTCCCTTTCACCATGTTTGAGTCTTGACACATATAACCTGCAATTTCAGAAGACAGAAACGCGGTTTCCTTTTTCTTTTGAAAATTAAATTAATCTTGGCGCAAAACTTCTCTTTAAGAATCCAAGATAGATTGTTGAAATTTGATTTCGTATCACATGTCGATCGGTCGAAAACAAAAAAGAAATAAAATCTTTTTGGTTTTTTTGAAATTTTATATCAAAACACACCTAAAATCCTTTTGATTTTTCTAAGTTTATGCTAAAACACACCTAAAAGCAATACAGAATTCGACACTATTTTTGTCTTTTGTGAGAAAGATCACAACTTGGGATCATATTGAACATAACATGCTGAACAACACTTCAATTCAATTACTTCAGCACATAAGTCATGTCGATTACTGGTATAATTTGTCCATCTTAAACTCAGGCACAATCATACTCATAACATCTGGATATGTTATTGTATTGATTAAGTTTGCTTTGACCAGTGTACCCCACACTATCAGACATACTCAGATATGTTTTTGCTTTTATATCACACTTTGTGATTTCATTTGTGATTTAATCACATAATGATTGTATTCATGATTTAGTCAACTGTGTTCCATGCAAAAAGAAATAAGAATGTTAAATCGTCTACCTTAAGGTCGATCTTTCGATACGCAGATAAGGCCTCAGATTTAACAAAATAAGGAAATAAAACAAGTTGAAATTGTATAACCCAACAACAATCAGGTCGGTACTCCCATACACGCAGAGAAAGTCCGATGAGTTATACGAAACACCAAAGAAAATAAAGCAGAACGTCAAACGAACAACAATCAGGTCGATCTTTCGATACGCAAAGAAGTCCGATCGTTTGACAAAATAAAGAAAATCAAACAAGTTTAAATCTTTGCAAAATGAACACATGTATACACAGTGACTTCTCATTTTTGTTTTCACATATCTTTTCTTGATATATCATGAGATATGCATCAAGATGTTGTCCACTTGGTCAAGCATTAGTATTTAATGTGTTTATCACATCTGTATACTTTCTGATTTAATGCCGAGCCTACCAAGCACATCGAGCAATGATCTTATGGCTATTTCATCTAGTTTATCCATGAGCCAGACACGTAAGCCAATGTACCATCATTATGTACCATCATTTCCCAATTATTATGTTGGATACAATTTCTCATTTTTCAATGTTTTTGTATTTTCTGTTTTTCAATGTTTTTGTATTTTTCCTTTTTCTCCCCCTTAAAATGAAAACTCTATTTGTGGATTTTCATTTTAACACAACACAAAAACACAAAGACCCTATTTTTGGTTTTTCAATTTTCTCCCCCTAAATTACATACGGAATGTAAAAAGAAAGAAAATTGACCTTTCGACATGGATACCTGTCAGGTTTAGCTTTCAGAAAAATTTCAGTTTTGAAATTGTTATCACATGAAATTTAACTTAAATCAGCAGAATACTCCTCCATCAGCAAGTTTTCAATCACCGATAGGTCTTCTAAAAGTACCTGCACACTGGTCAAACACATCAGTTTATAAATGACCCGAAGCGAATCGCTTCTGGTCGACCAGTATCTTGGTTTCCTTTCGAAACCACCTTAGGTTTCTAGATTTGTTGTTTTGGTAAATCGGTATCTGATGATCCTGTCACAGTTGATTGTGACGAACAACCTACATATGGAACATTTTGAAAATGTGGAATAAATCTTCCTTGGGTTTTGAAAAATGTAGGTTGTGAGTATTCATCAAATACTCTGCCATTTTCATCAATGAATCGTTGTTTGGCAGCTTTACCAACAAATGGAACCTTTCCTTTTCTAGAACTAGAAGCAGCAGAAACAGGACAATCTTGTGCCATATGCCCTTTTTGTCGGCCATTGTAACACAAGCGATTGTGTACATTTCTTCGTTTTGGAACATGCATTGCTTCACAAAAATATTCATCTCCAAAATGATCATAAAAATTATCATATACCTGTTGACGATGATCATGAACCCATTTAGATGTCAGGCTCTTTGGAATAGAATTTGATCCTCCAGAAGAATATTGGACAAATTGATTCTTCTTGTTCCTCGGATCAGCAGTCTTCACAAATACTTCAGCTATTTTCTGAGCATCCACGCAGTGTAGCGGGAATTCTTTGTCAGAAAATATTTGTCCCGAACCCTTGAGTTTGTAGAATCTCTCAGGTTGAACCTTCTCAGCTTTGAAGACATCTTTATTTACTTGCTTCACATTGACTCTTTTCAGTTGTTGTGATTTTGGAACTTTTGAATTACCACCGTGAGCAGCTTTTCCTTCAAATCCCAAACCAACACTCTTTCCTGAACCCTTCTCTCCCATTCCAGTAGATTTATGCCCATTCTTTGCCAACCTAGAAAATTCAGCTTTAACTTTCTTGAGATCTTTTGGAGCATTGACAATTGTTTCATCAATGTCAGTGTTTAAACTTGCTGATTTCTCCTTGTCTGTAGACGAAGAACCAGACAGACCCTTTTTAGCTTCAGAATTTTCAGTACTCTTACCCTTTTCCTCTTTCTTTCCTTCACCCGATTTTGAACTAACAAATTCAGAATAATCACCAGTCTCAACCTTGTCTTTCAAATCATGAACGCCTTCTTTAAGACTTCCTGGTGGTGACACAGTTTTGTTGAACATCCTTTCAAAATTCTCATCCTTTGCGAAGAAACTTGTAAAAGATTGTGAATTAGTAACATTGTTCAAAAGACGTTTTGAATCAATGACTTCAATCTTTAATTCAGAAATTCTTTGATGAGATTCAGCTAATTCCTTTTCTGTTGCAATGAGCTTCTTTGCTACTTTATTAGTTTCATACTTTTGCAATCTTAACTCATCTAGTCCAGCCAACAATTCCTTCTCGAGTTTATCTTCATTTCTTTTCTGAATATCTAAATTTGCATTTTGCAACTTGTTCACTCTAACCAACTCCCTCTTCTCATCAAGTAACTTTTCCATATCAGTCTGATAAGATTGAATCTTAGTAGCTTGATCACCAGAAAGTTGAGTAAGAGTATCAAGTCTGGACTTTGATTTATCAGAAAGATTTTGAAAATCTTTTGCAGTATCCTCAGCTTCATCTTTCCATTTCTTCACTTCTTGGACTAATTCATCCTTTTCTGTAGATAACTTTGTAACTTTCTGTTCAAACTCTTGTTTAACACTTTGAAATTTTAATTCTTTCTCAATAATCTCTGCTTGTAAATCTGAAAACTTTTCTTTCTGAGAAGAAAATTCTTGAATTAGATCTGCTAATTTTTGCTGTTCATTTGCCAGTTCTTCTATCTTTCTTTTATTTTCATCAACCAACAACTCATTTTCTTTTATCAATCCTTGTATCTTCTTGTCTTTCTGAGAACAGAACTCACAAACCGATTCATAGCCACCATCTCCAGAACCACTTGTTTCAGATTCAGAATCAGTTACTTCTTCTTCAGTATCACTATGAACAATTTGAGCAATCATCGCAGATGAACCAGTCCATGCAGACTCATCATTAATTTCATCAGTAGCCCAATCATAGCCTTTATTCGATGTTCGTGCTTTCTCAAATGCTTCAAGTACATCAGCATCCCAATCATAACCTTCATTGGACACAGAAGCAACAGCAGTTAATGCAATTGGAGAATTAAAAGTTTTCCCCCAATCATATTGTTTATCAACTTGAGACACCAAGGCTGTTGGAGACTTTGATGACGAAGCAGTTGATTTTGAACATTCACGAGCAAAATGTCCAAAATTGGAACATTTGAAGCATTTTGCCTTTGATTTATCAATACCAACTTTGCCATCTGGATTTAAACTTTGAAATCCAGTCTTTTTCTTGAATCTTTTAACTCATTGAGCTAACATTGCCAGTTGCCAATTGATATCCATTTGCTCAATATTATCAGGATCGATTTGATCGAAATCCTCTTCAATCAGATTAGAAGTTGTCAACCCACCATTCAGCAATCCATAATATGAAGATAACAAAGCTGAGATTAATGACAAGTGCTCATCCGGTGTTTTTGCTGAATATGAAGTCGAACTCGAATGATTTGGAATAGTGAAGTTACATCCTCTTGATGAATTTACAGAATTTCCTGAACCATGACCAGCAACAAAAACTATTTGAGGTGGATTTAATGAAGTAACACCAAATGATTCGGACTTTGCATTGATACTTGCAGAATTTTGACCATGATACACTTCAGGATTTTGGAATTGAGTAGTTGACTTGTTTGATGTCATCATTTCCATCTCTCTAGCATGAAACTTTCCGGTCAAATCATGAAACGATAATGCAGAATATTCTTTATCATGAGTAAGCAATAATACATAGTTTTCCCACTTTTCCGGTAATGCTTCCATCAATTTCTCTTTCAATTCCTCCTCTGTCTTTTCAATTTTAACCACTTTCATCTCACTAATCAGATGTGAAAACCTTGAAACAAGAGCAAAAATATTTTCTTTGTCGTATTGTTGAAAATTTTCAAATTCCTTGTTCAACACTTTTCGTCGACTTTTCTTATATTGATCATTGCCTTCACATCGAGCAGATAAAGCATTCCATAACTGTTTAGCCTTCTTGCAAGTACTGAATTGATGCAACAACTCGGTAGGTAAAGCCATGGTAAGATAACCATAAACTTTTTGTTCAAGCTCATAACTTTTTCTTTCATCCTTATCAAAATCTTGAATTTCCTTATACTCTCCATCTGCAGTTGTACGCACATACAGCTTTCGAATCGGAATCCACAAATCAATATCATTTGTGCTAATGTATGCAGAAAAACGTTGCTTCCAATTTTGATAATCTTCCAATTTTAACAACTTGGGAACTTTCTGACTTGTTCCTATTTCATTATCAAAATTGAGCATAGCTTGTACCGTGCTTTGCATAGCCGCAAACGCTTGAAAATCGGACATTTTTCACCGAAAATTATACTTCAAAAACTTCGAACTCAAAAATGAAGGTCTTCCAAGCGGATTTTGAGGGTCAAACTGGGGGGTACAGACCTTTTAGGTTAGTTTAAGTCTAGATCTCATCGATACGATCGTTTTGGCTGGTATTGGGTTCCGTAACACTTAACGGTTCTCCAGTTACGTCAATTTTAGTGAAAGTCACTTTTCTGCCAGCGGACCAATTCCGGACCAAATCAAACAGGCAGACCAGATTTGTACTTGCGGACCACTGCCGGATCAGATTAACCAGCGGATCAGATTACAACCAGCGGACCATATGGTATGCTGAAATAACTGCCGCGGATCAGATGGTACGCTGAAACTGCCACGGATCAGAATTATGAAGATTGCCTACGCGGACCAGATCAGCGGATCAGATCTTCGATGAAGATACACGGGCGGACCAACCAGCGGACCAGAAAATTCATCTGGCGGACCAGAATTTCGACCTGCGGACCAAGCTGTAATCGAATGATTTTTCGATTTTGCAACTTTTGAAGCTTGAATTTGATTCAGTGAGGTGCGAAATCACTTCAATAACACTCAGACATCATTTTTCATCTCAGAAACACTCGAAATTGGAAGAATTTGATGAAAACGTGAAGAAACCCAAACTTTCTCTCTCTAACAATCCGAAAAATGATCAAAAACACAGCAATACAGCAACCAATAGCTCTGATACCACTTGTATAAACGAGAAACGATCTTACTACTGCATGCTTTGATCAAACGTAATGAACACGGATGTAAATAAGAGATTTCTTATTGAATCACTTGAAGATTACAAAGAGTTCTCTCTAGTTTCTCTCTCTAGAACACACACACAGAAAGTGTAGAAATGATAGAAGTGTTTAGAAGTGTTAAGCTCTCATTCTAACACTACCCATTTATACTAAGTGACTAACCACCCAGTGTATCAAACTGGTACGCCGGACCACATGGTCCGCCGGACCATGTGGTACGCCACTAAAGACATTTCTACCACAACTCATACTCAGACACGCTCACATAGATACAATACACGAGACACTCATAGCATAGGGATATGCTTCTACAAAAATCCAATTTCTGATACATGCTCGGTTCGAAATCCATAACGTAAGCTTAGGAAAACTTAAAAACTAAAGTCCAAAAGTCCAAAATGTGAGATTACGATCGTAAATGCCTGATTACGATCGAGAACACCCGATTCCGATCACACCAAAGTCGTAAACACCTGATTACGATAAAGACACACAGCGAGTCGTAAACTCCCGATCGTAAATATTGATTCCGATTGAGACAAATCGTAAACTCCGATTCCGATCCGATGCAATCGTAAACCCAGATTATGATAGGTGTTTCCGGTAGTGAAATGTCGTAAACTCCTGATTCCGACAAAGTACAATCGTGATCTCAAAATCTCGGTTCGTAAACTGATAAAAATCAAACTTTAAGTCGTAAACGAGTTTTCGATGCAGATTTTCAAGCAAATCAGTCGTAAACCTTCAAACCAACCCAGAAAATAGTCGTAAACACTCACGAACAGCAGCAGGAGCAACCGTAAACACCACCAGCAGCTTCAAACCTTAAAAAACTCGAACCTTTTCCAGAAAATACTCGAATCCAATACCGTGAGAGCCTCGAATCTGTGATTCTTGGCTCTGATACCAATTGTAGGTCCAGAAAATCTACCAAGACACGATATTGATATCACAAACGAGTGCGGAATCCTCGTAAGTGATTGATTCGAGAAGAAAGTAGATGAAAGAGATTTGATAAACAATAAAAATCAAATCTTGAATGAAACACAAACTTTCTTGAGCTATTGAATCTGATCGTAAACAGTGAGAGAAACCAGAAAATCGTAAATTCAAAAGCTAGTTTAATCATAAACACAAGGGTTTATATACTACCCATTACAAACCCTAGCCTAAATCATAAACCCAATAAAGCCAGCCCACATGGCCCAAATCGTAAATACCTAGCCCAAAACACAAGCCCAATGATCTAATGTTCATGCCTCTAAAATATAGCCCAACAGATACACTACACGTTAAGGGGGAGTTTGTTAGAGCATATACCTATGCTATGATGTATCTTGTGTATTGTATCTATGTGACTGTGTCTTAGTATGAGTTTTAGTGACAATATCATTGGACCGGACCAAATGGTCGCCCGTACCATTTGGTACGCAGCCTGTTTAGTCACTAAGTATAAATAGGTTGTGTTAGAATGATAGCTTAACACTCTGAGTCATTCTACACTTTCTGTGTGTGTTTTCTAGAGAGAGAAACTAGAGAGAACTTGTTTGTATCTTCAAGTGATCAATACAAAATCTCTTATTTACATCCGTGTTTTCTACAGTTGATCAAAGCATGCAGTAGTAAGATCGTATCTCGGTTTTACAGGAATCGTGTTTACGACTTGTCTGAATCGGAATCGTTGTTTACGACTGTTCTCGATAGGAATCAGTTTCACGACCGCGTTTACGATCTGGAGGTGTTTACGATCAGAAATAGGGTTTACGATCGGAAACTAGTTTGCGGCAAAAAATCATTATTTCACACTTTCACGGAAACGAACATAACTTTTGACTCGTTTGGAGTTAGAAGCTCAAATTTTAACACGACGTTCGTGACAACAAGCCCCAGAATTACCCCATACTAACGTTCAGGGGAGCTCGTTTGGACCCCCCAAATTCCACTCCGAAGGCCTCCGTTTTCGCGTTTTAAGTTTTTGACACTATTCTTTGAATAGTACTTTTGTCGTTTTTGCCGATTTTTCAAAATTTTCAAAGGCTGCATATCTAAAGAAAGAAAATGAGTTCAGTGGTTGAAGAAAAGAATATGGTTGAGGACAAGGATGCTTTCGCAGATGAAGTTGACAAAACTAAGATATGCCCCAATCCTACTTGTGCTCGTTTAATTCCTGGCCTTAGAAAACTTTGGAAAAATAGTGAGATAGAATTATTTGATATGCAATGTTCTAGAAGTTCATTTAAGGGCAGATGGGAGAAGAGTGAAGAGAAGGTGAAAGCTCAAAAATTAGACATTGAGAAATATCAAAAGCTAGCAACGGAGAAGACTATTTTATATGATCAGGCTAGGATTGAGATATCTGAGCTGACACAGAAATTAACTGAACTGCAGCAAAAATACGATGAGCTGCAGGTCAAGTATGATTGCAACCAGGGTAGAAATCAGAGAATGCTAGATGCTGGAAAGGAATTGTCACATGGTGTTTAATTGGTCAAGTTGGGAAAGATAAAACTGGTTTTGGGTCAGAAAAGTCTGATAAGTCTCTGTCTGCAAACAACATTATTCCTCCACCAGTTCCCAGAGACATTATAGGAATACTTCTTAGTGAGGATCAAGTTGAACGAACCAAGTCTGATCATAAATAAGCTGCTCCTCCTATTGATAGTGTCTTGGTTGGAACTACACCATTGACTCAAGAAGAAATTGATAATGAAGCAAACATGACTTATGGTGAAGGGAGAGTAGAGGATATATCAAAAAATGATGTTGAGCGCCAGAAATATGACAGGTGTTATAACTGTAAGTCTGATGATGCTGGGATAGAGTTGAAACCATACCCTAAAGTTGAAACCCCATACTTCAAACTAATTGACGAAGTCAAAAGGGAAAAGGTAATCTTGACGACATAACCTGAGGGGAAGATTTTTATGACATCTGGATCAATGTTTGACCAAGAACCAGATTTTGGATATGACTTACCATCCTTCTCCTCAAAGTTCAAGGGAATAACCGATGGAGTGATAAGTGAACCTAAAGTTGAGAGGCCAAATATCACCATCAAGCATCCGAGTATGAAACCAACAGCTGGAGTGAAGAATGAAAAACTCAAGGGAGTAGCTGTGTCTCCCATTTCTTCAGTTGGATCATGCAGTTGCCGTTGTAATTGCAAGAATGGTACTTCAACATCAAAGAATCAAGGAAGCACAAAGACAGTAAAGGCAGGTTCAACACAGGCTTCGAGAAACCAGCAGAAAGTCAAATCTGAAGCTGCAGACAAAGCAAAGAAGCAGACACAAGGCAAACCGGATCCATATCAGCCACCAAAGACACATGGGTACACGTCTGACTTCTATCTAAAGAAGCATACTTGCTTTAATTATGGCATCGCTGGTCATATTGCTAGAAACTGTCTTTATCGCCCCTATGAACCCTATTATCCAAAAACTCAAAGGGTTTCATCTCAGGAGTCTGTGAAGTCTAAGCCGATGATGGTGCAGAAACCTAAGGCAATGAAGACTGTTACTCCTAAGGTTAAACACTCTGATCAACATTGGGGCGCTGCCAAAGCTGAAAGAAAATCTTTAAATCAAAACAACAACTTTCCAAGTTACAAAAATTTCCAAAAACAGGTGAAGAAACCGTTTTCAAAACAACCAAAGTCTGAAAAACCCAAAGTTACCCTTCCCAAGGAAACTAAAACTGTTTTGAAAACTGACTCTAAAATGAAGAAGGTTGAAATACCTAAAGTCACAACTCCAAAGGCGACGAAAACAAAAACTGTTTTGAAAAATGAATCTAAAACGAAGAAGGTTGAAATACCTAAAGTCACAACTCCAAAAGTGACCAAAACAAATGTTAAATCACCTGGAACTTGGAAACCAAAAATCAAGGCAGCTCCATCCCAACTTCCTGATTTCTCAAAGGGGATGTTCTTACAAGAAGTATCTTTTATTGATTCCTCAGGTGTACCCAGAAAAACAATGGCCTGGGTACCATTGGCTAACTAATCTCTCACTATGTGCAGGAACAGTCAAGGAGGATTGTCACTAACATTTTTTTAATTTGTTCGTTGATAAGTGATTGTTCCAGGCACTGTTTAGGAGACGTATCTTCATGTCATGACAAGCAATTTTTTATGGGGGTTATGGTTCCTTGAGAGGTAAGATGTCAAATTCAGCATGAAAGGTACTGTTCTTAACTGGGTTTTTGTTTGATGAAGCGGTAAAGGGTGTTTGTGTCAAACCAAATTCTTTAAAACTTTCAGTTGGTGCTTGGTTGTTCAATTTAAAAAAAAAACAATGAGGTATGCATGCTATAAAACCCATTTTTCAAAAAATGTTCAAATCAATACTTTGAAGGCTAGCTTGGCCTGATGTGTATGTCTTTATTTGTTCTGTTTGTGTGTGTGTGTGTGTTATTAATAAAAACATATTAAAAAAATTATATATATAAAAAAAAGAATGATGTTCACAAAAGTTGTGACATTAAAAATCAAAAAGCAAGGGGAAGAAATGTAAAGATGAAGAAAAAGTTGACCCCTCAAAAATAGTGTGCTTTTCAATTTTTAATTGTTTGTGTTTTGTTTCTAAGAAAGCTATGAGAAGTGATATGCTCGGTAGGCTCGACCTAATCTTATGACCACCAATGTAAGTGCAATGAACTTAAAATATATATATGTTTAGTTTCTCATCTCAGTTTGCATGGGTTTAAAAAACTGAGTCCCAGCAAAAACGGGTTGAGAGTGGTAATTATACCTAGTATTCACTCTCTCACACGACATGTTTCTGCTATCATGACTACACCACATAATGAAAAGAAAAGAAAAGAAAAGAAAAAGAAAAGAAAAAGAAAAGAAAATGAAAAATAATCATTCAGTTTGGTCTTCTTTGCGTGCTTATTCGGCCGACCTGATCACCGACTGATATTAATGAAATAAGTGGTAGTCACAACGGTGTTACATGGTTCCTCAAGTTGGGGGTTTGTGAATCATCAATAAACTCTGAGGTTGGGTAGGTTTTGCTATGTACAATTGAGTGTGGGGACGATTAAACATGCTGGTAATTAGTAATCTATTAAGCATGATGCATTTGGTTCGGTTTAAACGGGTCTGAGTTTAAAACGGACATACATATCGGCAATCGCCTGGACTAGTCGAGTAACTGAAGCTGAAAAGGGTTCCTCAGTCAGATTCATATGGTTTGATCCCTTGTAAACTTTCTCATGTTTGATATTGGTAAGTATTTGTTTATTTTTATCTTTCATGTGTGAGTCTTTAAATTCTTTTTGGTTGTGTTTACGTCTTGGCCAGGTTAATTTGAGAAGTCAAAATATGTTTTCATGGGTTTTGATGCATGACAGTATGCCCCCCTGCAGATCTTGACAAATTTTTAGGGGAAGGAGATGGGATAATAAGTATTATCCGAAGGGAACTCGAGGATGATACTTGTTATCTAATGAAAAGACTTCCATAATACATAGTATCTGAAGGGAACTCGAAGATAATATGTATTATATCATGGGAAGTCCTTAGCTGAGGGGAAGTCTTTAGAGGTCTTCGGTTCAGGGGAAGTTAATTATTATCAACTGAACAGATGATAATTAACTTCGGGCTTTTGGTTAAAATACATATTATCATCAACTAAACAGATGATAATTGGGTTTTTACAATGTTATTTATCCTCTTACCCAAAGACCAGTCATCAAATGTCTGGTGGAGTATATTTTTTGTTTCAAATGTGTGTCAGACAGGTTGATGATAGAAAGGTGTTGCTACTGCTCAAGTTAAAGAACCATCCGGACAAGACTTCCATCTGAAAAGCAACTGTTTAGGGGAAGTTGTTGGTTTCTTTACAAGCTTCTAAAAGATTTTCAAAGAAGATGCTCACAAGCTTAGGGGAAGCTGAAGACTTCAAGTCTCTTTTGAGGAAAAAGATGCAGAGCAATCAGAGATCATGAAGACCCAAGATCAACAACCAAATTCTTCAAAGTTAGAGGTGTTCAAACTTTTTACCCTCTAATTTTTGAAGATTCAAGACAGTTACCGAAGATTCAGCGAGAATCGGTTCTTTCAAGAGAAGCAAGTCATTGAGAATCCTCCATCTCATTAACTTGTTCATTTCAAGAAGTTCAAGCTGATGCTGATCAAGAGGAAGTCCCAAGTGCCAGTCATGAAACCCATTGAAGATTTATGGAAAGAATCTTCATCAACATCTATGCCAGCCGGTCAAGAAGAAGAATTTCAAACATTGAAGACATTTAATATCACAAGCCTAGGGGAAGATTGTAGAGACTAGATTATGAGGCTTGCAATATTAAATAAGTTGGGCTGGGCTTAGAAGGTTTCATTAGAATCATAGGCTAGTTTGGTTATTGTATTTAGGCTAGTTTATGGTTGGGCTTGGGTTTACCATTGGGTTTATGATCCTCAAGGGGCCCAATACTAAACCCAATGGGGGGCTATATATACCCCACTAGACTTCCTCATTAGAAACAGTGGAGATTACGATTTTAGGAGCAGCAAAGGTGATTATGATCGTAAATCTGAGAGGATCAAGTTTACGATTTCTGATTTGTACCCGACAAGTTCATCTTGTGTGCAAAGTTCAGGTTTTTATCATTTATATTAATCGTTTTCTTAGTATTCTTCTCATATCTTATCTTGAATCAATCAATCACTTGGATTCCGCACTCGTGAATGATAGAATATCGTGAACGGTTGTTGTTTCTGGACCAACAACACAACTTATTGGTTACATACAAAACTTATTGGCCCATCATTGGTCTTAAACACAACTTATTGGTTACATACACACCTTATTGGGACTCATTTGTCCCAAATGACCCTCGTTTCCCCTAAACACACCTTATTGGGACTCATTGGTCCTTGACATAACTTATTGGCTACATACAAACCTTATTGGGCCATCATTGGTCCTAAACACAACTTATTGGTTACATACACACCTTATTGGGGCTCATTGGTCCTAAACACACCTTATTGGTTACATAAACACCTTATTGGGCCATCATTGGTCCTAAACACAACTTATTGGTTACATACACACCTTACTGGGACTCATTGGTCCTAACTGACCCTCTCTTCTCCTAAACACACCTTATTGGGACTCATTGGTCCTAAACACAACTTATTGGTTACATACACACCTTATTGGGACTCATTGGTCCCAACTAACCATCGTTTCACATAAACACACCTTATTCGGACTCATTGGTCTTAAACACAACTTATTGGTTACATACCCACCTTATTGGGCCATCATTGGTCCAAAACATGCTTATTGGTTACATACACTCCTTATTGGAACTCATTGGTCCCAACTGACCCTCGTTTCCCCTAAACACACATTATTGGGACTTATTGGTCCTAGACACAACTTATTGGTTACATACAAAACTTATTGGCCCATCATTGGTCCTAAACACAACTTATTGGTTACATACACACCTTATTGGGACTCATTGGTCCCAACTAACCCTCGTTTCCCCTAAACACACCTTATTGGGACTCATTGGTCCTAGACACAACTTATTGGTTACATACAAACCTTATTGGGCCATCATTGGTCCTAAACACAACTTATTGGTTACATACACACCTTATTGGAGCTCATTGGTCCTAAACACACCTTATTGGTTACATACACACCTTATTGGGCCATCATTGGTCCTAAACACAACTTATTGGTTACATACACACCTTATTGGGCCATCATTGGTCCTAAACATGCTTATTGGTTACATACACACCTTATTGGGACTCATTGGTCCCAACTAACCCTTGTTTCCCCCAAACACACCTTATTGGGACTCATTGGTCCTAAACACACCTTATTGGTTATATACACACCTTATTAGGCCATCATTGGTTCTAAAGACAACTTATTAGTTACATACACACCTTATTGGGACTCATTGGTCCCAACCGACCCTCGTTTCCCCTAAACACACCTTATTGGGACTCATTGGTCCTAAACACAACTTATTGCTTACATACAAACCTTATTGGGCCATCATTGGTCCTAAGCACAACTTATTGGTTACATACACACCTTATTGGGACTCATTGGTCCTAAACACATCAAATTGACCCATTTAACCCCAAATTGACCCATTATTTAATTTTTATCTTAATTGTTTAAGATATAATTTATTTAGAATTATAATTCCCCAAAATTTAAGGTTTTTGTAGATCCGTTCAGTTTTTTGTGTTTAGGGTTTTTATTTAACGAAATGGAGATTGTGCGAACAGATTACATTTTTTACCTAAAATTATGCATTAGTTGTTGATCAGATTGAAATTGTTGATCGTCTCTGTTTTTGAGGATTGGGGTTTTTGTTTAATGGAATGGAGATTGTGCGAACAGATTACCTTTTTTACCTAAAATTATGCATCAGTTGTTGATCGGATTGCAATTGTTGATCTTCTCTGTTTTCGAGGATTAGGGTTTTTGTTTAACAAATTGATTTCATAAACAAAAATAGACAAACAAGTATATAACAAAAAGTGGATTTCATACTACTGATTCCAATTCCATACACAAAATTGTTTCCAAATTTACATGTTCATTCCTAAAAAAAAAAACAGAGCAGTTGCGGGTTGAGGTTCACGGGAACCTAGATTTCATCTCCTCCATCAACTCCAAATGCCTACTCATAGCTTCTTGCCTCTGTTGAACCAACATTTGAAGGCTGGCATTGGAGACGTGTATCTCTTCCACCAGAAAAGTTGCCATCTGGTATCTTGATGGACTTGGTTGCTCTGTAAGTATTTGGTTGAGCAGGGCCAACCCGTCTAAGATACTCTGTCTCTCTGCCCCGATAATCACCCCGTACCGGTCCAGGGTAGCAACAATCTTTATCTTCAAATAATGTTCAACTAATTCTTTCAAGTTCGCCATTTTCAGAAGGATTTGAGGGTTTTGAGAAAGGATTTGATAAGGATTTTGAGAAAAGGCTTGATAAGCATTTTGAGAAGGCTTTGATAATGGATGTGAGAAGTTTCTTATTACTGATCAGGTGGTATGGTTATATGTGCAAATTACTTGAGTATGCCTAAGCTCAGATGTCTAATCACTATAGTATACCAAAGGTCTTATTTTATTGAGCGTTGCACGTTATAATTGTTGGAAACTTGGTTTTCCAACAAAAATTACTTTCACACGTTCTCCAAGTTAAACTGAAATTTCTACACGATATAAAAAAACCACTTAAATTTTAATCACACGATCTAAAATTATCCGAAATTACTTTCACACGATCTTAAAAATCAAATTAACAAGTCAAAATTAAACGAAGAAAGTCAAAATTACCCACTGAGTTATCTTTGCATATCCTATTGACTGTTATGATTTTCTGGTAATCAAATTAACAAGTCAAAATTAAACGAAGAAAGTCAAAATTACCCACTGAGTTCTCTTTGCATATCCTGTTGAATGTTTTGATTTTCTGGTAATCAAATTAACAAGTCAAAATTAAACGAAGAAAGTCAAAATTACCCACTGAGTTCATGAGGATTGAGAGAAGATGAACTAGAGTTCTTCAGGATTATAAAGAGTTATTCAGTAATAGAACCGGATGAACTAGAGTTCTTCAAGATCAAGAGTATTTATTCAGTAATAGAACATGATGAACTAGAGCTCTTCAGGATGAACTGGATAAACTAGAGTTCTTCAGGATGAACTATATATACTATAAATAACCAAAGTTGTTATTTCTGTTCGTAGTCTATTGGATATTCCCATGTATTTAAACCCATTATCTGGTGAATTAAAATCATTCTGGTTGAATACAATTCTATATACACTAATATTTAGTCACACAACCTAATATATATATATATATATATCTATACTACTATATAATACATATTGGTCTTGGAGGGTATTTTCGTCATAAAATTCCTTAATTTTAAGACGCGTACAAATTGTTATGCAACATGTACAAGGGTTTAAAGCATGAAAAGTAAACCTTCTTTAAACCATCAATCTTTAACAACAAATGTCGTTCAAAAAAGAAGGTTAAATAAGGAATTTAACTAACATAAAGCACGCCTGATAACCCGCCGCTCCTCGAATTGATCCACACCCGCCTTTGAAAACACCGCTTCTCCTCCCTCTCTCCCTTCCATTGGCCATCGATTACACCGCTGCAACTTTACTCCTCCCTAAAATTTGTTTTCCTCTTTCATTCCCCCAAATCTCAAACCCTCTGTTTCTCCTCCTCTTCCTCTATACTTGGGTACACGAAGAACCCTCCGTTTCTCCTCCTCGACGACGAAGAACCGCAGGCCAAGATTGGGTGAAAGGATTCTCTAATTCGGACTTGCATGTTCGGGATTCAACCAAATCTGGTTCGATTCAGGTGAAAGGAGATATCGCAGCAGTGAACTAGGAGCAGTTTCCAACTGCCGCTAGAGTCTAATCACGATTTCAGGTGAATACTACCATAGTCAGTGTTATGAATGTGTTTAGGGTTGATTGATTAGGTTAGTTACATGATTTTTTTTTTCAATTTCAAGTAAATCTTCTGAAAAGTAATTCCAGTCTACTGCAGGGCCGAAGTAGCAGTAATTACATCTCATCTGCAGAGTCTCATCACGATTTCAGGTACGCTTTTGATGAACTGATGCAATACTAAGTATATAGTAATATTAGTCAATGTAACTAATTTTTGATCTATTGATGAAAAGGCGTTCGTGTTACTACCAAAAATCAGTGGTTTTGAACACGGAAATGTGAAAATTAAGATTGAATGATGCATTACAGCTCATTCAATTTCCAGATCAAATAAAACCTTCGCTTATGTGTCTATTAAAGAAAACAGAGGATCAAGACCATTCTGGGGAGGATATTGGATTAGATGGGGGATCCAATCAAGCCAGCTTCCAAAAGGATCACAACTTTCTGTCTTCTCTTAAGGTACATGTTTTGGTACCTTTATATTGAATTTATATGGTAATACTCACAATTAAAGATTTCTCATTCTTATTCCCATTACTGGTTGTTAATTTTTTTTTGGGGTCGACTTAGTAGCGGGAGTGAAACATACTGATTTTCATTGTTAGAGGTTGGTCATATTCTCATGTCTGGATTGTTAATTACTTTTGCTTTATCTCGCATTGTGTTACCAATAAATAGTGTATTTCTATCTATAATAGTTACAGTCTAATGATTGCTTATATGTATTTTGTATTTATTTTGTTAGAAACTTATTTGCATCTATTGGATGAAAGATGGTGTCATTGGTGTGCTCATGTGTGTAGATATCTTCAAGCGATGGATAGGAGACCCAATATAGCCAAGGGTTTAAAAAATCTAAGTGCAGTACACTTACATTTGTTGGTGAAAATTCACCTTTTCAATCAAAAGCCCTTCACATTACTGGAAAATTGGACTAACAATATAGTCCTTTAGATATTTATTTGTTATCATGTTAATTTTTTTATTCTTTTGTAGGCCTCCTAGACATAAAAAGAAGGCAACAACATCATTTAAACTATAAATTCTAAAATTGCTATGGCTCAAGATTTCATACAAATATTTTCTATATTTTTTCAGTTTGTTGCATTGATCAGGTCCAATATATCTGAGAGGCACAAGTGATTGGGTCCAATATATCTAAACAATTTATTAGAAAGAGAGCCAAATTGCCGCAGCTGTTAGGTAAAAGATCTTATTCAAAATCATATAATTTTCTGATGTGCTTGTGTTTCTGATGCTTTATTAAAAAAACGAAAATAAGAGACAGTTGTATCTGTTAATGTCAACAACTACAGCCAACAGAGACGCGTTTCCAGGAAAAATGCTTGCCATGAACATCTTTTCAAGATATATGCAGGTGTACGAGTTCTATTATAAAATCTCTGTATGAGGATATGTATTCCTTTTTAGGACAATTTTTGTGATGTGACTTCTATAAACATGGCTGTTATTGAACATATCTTTAAGTGTTTGTGTATTAGTTCGAAATTTTATGCAGGTGAACCAACTTGGGACGGTGACAGAAGCCATTGAAGCGTTGAAAATGATGAAGGATGCTAAATGGGCCGGGGGGGTTAGTAATGTCGCAAAGAAGCGGGGAGACTAATGA
This sequence comes from Deinandra increscens subsp. villosa, assembly GCA_039602395.1. Classification (NCBI taxonomy): domain Eukaryota; kingdom Viridiplantae; phylum Streptophyta; class Magnoliopsida; order Asterales; family Asteraceae; genus Deinandra; species Deinandra increscens. The sequence goes on from JBCNJP010009311.1 coordinate 18,370, forward strand.
TTCTTTTCTAGCTGATATGTCCACTTGTCTTGCCGCGTGTCAGATAAAAGCAGGCGCACGATGACGAGGAGAGCGGTTAGCCAAGTACAATCAGGTGTGTCATACCATTTGTGTTTTACGCATCAGAGTAGTTGTCATCATAATGTACCAAGCTTCTTTAATTGGTATCTGCATGTAGTAATCCAAACAAGTTGCCTTAAATGGTCAACGGTTTATACAACACGAAGAACTGTACCCCAAAGAACCCACTGCATGGGGTTTGGCTAAGGTAGAAGCACAAATCCTAGGATATCAGGAGCATCTAACTATGTAAATTTGGTGCCCCCTCTGAAGGAAAAAATAAAAAAATGTTAATTGCATTGTTGCTGCCATGAAACTGATCCTTAATTACTTTCATATACTGCACAATCTTTAAACTTAAATAGATAATGAAGGTTGCAATTTCTGGTGCATAGGTTTACCAAAACTGTTTTTGTATTCTACAGATAACAGTTTATGTGTATTGAATAGTTTGTTGATGGAAAAATTTTAGCCATAGCATATTATGTTTGCTGTAAGTTAGCACAAGCAAACTATAATTTTACATTTAATTACTTGAAGATCTGACTATACACATAATTGGGCTATGCATCTGCTTTTTGATATTTTACTTCTTATTACTTGAAGATCTGACCACACACATGATTGGGCCTTGCTTATAAATTATAGTAAAAATCATTACTTGTAGATCCTGCTTTTTATAAATCTTGAAGGATGGAAACACACGTTTATCCTTCAGCTGTTGGAAGCAACACACCTGGCCAAAAATGACACATTTTCTCACTCGTGTAAGTTGTTCAACTAATCACAATAATCAGTTCTTGCCTCATATGGGCTACCCACATATCTAAATTCTATTCTTGCCTCAAAGGTGTGAACAATATTTTCTAAACTTGCCTATATTCGATGGGTAAAATGAAGTTCATTATCAAATGCTCGAGCATAATTTATTCTTGGTTTGATATGTTCAAACATCTTTTGTTAATTTGTAATGGGACTAATTTTCCTTCATGTGATTTGTTCTTATATCGTTAGTTAATATCTTCTGTTTTTAAACCTTTATGTCAAATCAGTTAAAGTTTACATGTTTTTAGGTTAATTTGCATGGTTTCTAATGTTGGAATTAAGCCTCAAAAATACAAGTTGTAGCACTAAAGTTTTGTATATGAATATGCAGAAAGTTGAGAGATGAATGAAAGAGATGAAGTAGAATAAAGGCTTGCATCTTTATTGAATAAAACAAAAGCTATATATAGCCATACATAAACCAACGTGGGTAATCACCTAACTAACAAACAACCTACTAGCTCCTAAGGAATAGGTAAAAGGAATAGTGACCCATTCTCTAAAACTTTCATCCAACGTACACATGCTATGAATTCGGTCAAACCTCACCTAACTCCTTTTCCTTTATTCAAACATGTGACTAAAATACTACTAACTAATTAAACCCATGACCCATTATTAAAAAACCCATGTCAATGTCAAGATTAATCCTACATTTCACCCCCTTAATCTTGACATCATTTCTTCGTCCTCAAAGCAATGTCGGTTCCTCCTCTTCAATCAAGTTTGCTTCTTGGTTTTTGTCTTTCCACTTTGTACACTCATGAGCAAAGTGTCCAAATGCTCCACACTCATAGCACCTAAACTTGCTTTTATCACCTCGACCCGAGCCTCTTCCATGACCTCTTCCTCCTCTTTCAAAGCTTCTTCCACGACCCCTTCCTCTTCCAAAAAATCTATCATTTTCACCATTCTTTTGTTCACTAACCAACAGAAGTTGCCCTTGATCTCCTTCTTTCTCACCATGGCTTTTAAGTCTTTCTTCGTAGGCTTTAAGCCTTCCAACCGCTTCATCGAAAAGCATCGCATCCAACTCAAAACATTGTTCAATCGAAGCTACAATTTGAAGAAAGGACTTTGGCATTGCATCAAGTATTCTTCTCACCATTTCTTCTTCCTCAACTTCATGTCCAAGACTCCTCAACTTTGAAACCAATCCACTCAACTTAGTAGCACAATCATCAACGAGCTCTCCTTCTTTCATCCTCAAACCTTCAAGCTCTCTTTTTATTGTTGCAATTCGAGCCGTCCTCACCCGATCTACACCCAAGTAGCGGATTTTTAAGCCATCCCACACTTTCTTCGGGTCCGTGTGACTCGACATTTGCAACACCATCTCTTCCGGTATTGCTTGAAACAAGAATGCTAGAGCTTGTTTTGACTTCGTGGCATTTGGTTCTTCCCCAAGAGTCCTTGGTTCCACCGTCTCCAATAGGCCATGTGCATCTAAGATGGACTTAACTTTGATAGCCCATACCGGATAGTTTGTTGCGGTCAAAGTTGGAACTTGGTAAGACATCGTACCTGCTTCTTTTGTTTGTACCATCGCCATTCTTCACTTTCTTTTCTGGTTTCTTTCTTTCTTCCTTTGCTTCACTTGCTCCTGCTAGATTCTTGCTACTGCTGCGTTTTCTTGCTGCTGCTGCTATGCGATTTCTTGCTAACTTGCTGCGTTTTCACTTGCTGTGATTATTACTTGCTTTCGATCACGGAACCGCGACCACCTTGCTACTTTTCTAGTCGTAACTTGCTTTCTTTCTCGATCTACTTATCGATTCCTGCTGCTTGCTTCTTTCATGCGAGCTTGCTATTCCCAGGTACGAGCCATAAGGCTCTGATACCAAATGTTGGAATTAAGCCTCAAAAATACAAGTTGTAGCACTAAAGTTTTGTATATGAATATGCAGAAAGTTGAGAGATGAATGAAAGAGATGAAGTAGAATAAAGGCTTGCATCTTTATTGAATAAAACAAAAGCTATATATAGCCATACATAAACCAACGTGGGTAATCACCTAACTAACAAACAACCTACTAGCTCCTAAGGAATAGGTAAAAGGAATAGTGACCCATTCTCTAAAACTTTCATCCAACGTACACATGCTATGAATTCGGTCAAACCTCACCTAACTCCTTTTCCTTTATTCAAACATGTGACTAAAATACTACTAACTAATTAAACCCATGACCCATTATTAAAAAACCCATGTCAATGTCAAGATTAATCCTACATCTAAACCTTTAACAACAGTATATTTTTCATATTACAATACATCACTTTCTAACACTAAATAAAGTATAAAAATATAGAATTACTTATTGGTTACGTAACATATCATGTGAAAAAAAAATTGATGAGTTATTTTAGTGAAGGCATTTAGATCAAAATGGTTGTTCATTTTTAGCGAACGTTTCAATCCTTTGATTTGTGTTCTAAATTTGACAAAGAAATTAAAAATGTGTTTGTTGAGAAGTGATATTTTTATGTTTGTTGTTCACATGGTCTTTCATATATCATATTGGTATTAATGTGATATGCTGCTATACAAAAATTAATGCATTTTTGCTTTCTATTTAATTATTTTGAGAAAGAATCACATAACGAAGATGCAAGTCCGTAGTGGCCCAATTTGTTATGTTGTAAATTTTATGGATGAATGTTAGCTTGTCTGGCTTCTGAGTTATCAAGGATAAACTCCATATGATGTATGCCATCGAAAATGTTCAGAAATATAAGGAAAGAGTTCAGAAATATAAGGACATATGTGATCTCTTTTTTTTGCTGTTGTTTTCATATCCAAACTATTATTCCTAATCTTGCAGGTAGAGTATTTTAGAAGTATTTTCAAAACTTCTGAGTCGAAGGTGCCTGGTCACCTCCTCCTTTTACAGGCTTTCGAGACTTGCCAAAGGGTTATTACAGGTTGTACACTATGTCACCTACACAATTTTTTTTTCTTCAGTTTTTAGGTGATTCAAACAAATTTATTTTATCTTGCAGTTAACTAGCTTTCTGATTGCAAATTCTAAACCGATTGATTTCATTGCGGTAAATCCAAGTTTTTGTAACCATTTTGATGGTTTTTTATTTGAATTTTGATGAAGTTGTTAATTATGAATTTCGAGATAAGTCAAAATGTAGCAGATCATGTATCCAACACTATGATTATTCTGTTTTACTTATGTCTTTTGATTCTTATGTTTGACACCGGATTCTAATCAAGCTCACACATGATTTTGTTGTTGATGGTGGATTTATTTAGGATTGTACTTGATTATAAAATGTTGACCGACAAATTTCTCAATCCTCAGGTACACTGCCAATGTTTCAATTTAAAAGTTTACGAGAACTCTCATTCTTTTGTACTTAAAATTTGCTGCTGATCACCATATTTACAACTCCACGTTCTCAATCCTTAGGTACACTGTCCATGTTTCTATTTAAAAGTTTACGAGCATACTCATTCTTTTGTACTTAAAATTGATGATGATTACCATATCTACAACTCCATAGATCTATTTTGAAACTTCATGATTACCATATCTACAACACCAAAGATCTATACACTGTTGGTGCTGAATTGAATAGTTGCAGTGGTTTTAAGTGAGCTCATTTGACTGATGATTGCTAATTGAAAAGCATGTTTAAACGCTCATAGTTGCTGGCCAGTTTAAAAATATTATCTGTGTGAAATTTAATATTCAAATGAATTAATGGTTTATATATATTTTTTATCTTAGTATACTTAATCAAGTAATTATTACGTACGGTTTTAACCAACAAGCTTTTTTTAGCCAATAATTAATTATTTTTTTTGGATACTTAAACTAAATTGTTAACGAGGGATTAACACACTTAGTAGAAACTCTTTCCACTTGTAATTTAAACCTAGACATGATAAAATACCATTAACAAAAGTGATAAAGCGCACGTGTTCGTTATTATTAGTTCACTTCTATAAGGCTAATGAAATAGATGGATTATATGGATGCTACGGCTGAGAAACTAACAGATTTACAATACAATATATCACGAGAGTGTTGATAAGCTAACGAAAATCAAATACTGTGTTGGTTGATTGTCATCGCTGATGCATTGTGATTACATAAACAGATATCGTGTTGTAAATTGTTGTCACTACCGACACACGAACATGATAAAAAAACACATTAGACATTTTCGCCCGCCGCAACGCGCGGGTACCCCACTAGTATATATATATATATATATATATATATATATATATATATATATATATATATATATATATATGTAGAAGACAATAACCGGATCAACTAGAATTCTTCAGGAAGAAGAGTCAAGAGACACATCGGATGCATAACACATAAACAACTAATAACATATATAATCCAAAAGATGTGATACCAGTTAATTAATTACAAATATATATAATAAAAAAACAACATAAACTTATTGGTTATATACACACCTTATTCTTAAAAATATTGATGTTTTAGAGAAGAAGAACAAAACAAACAACGGAAAAGTGAAATTAGCCGTTACTAGTTACATCACCTGTTTGGGTTTTAAAAATATGATTCTAACTTGGCCCGCTAAATTCTAAAAGGGGCGGGATAAATTAATGAGCGTATTCAATTGAAAATTTCACATATCACTCTCGATTTCCCCAGTTCCCCGCTCCCCATTTCTCCATTGCTCATTAATCGACAGAATTTTCCCTCCGTCATATTACTTCTCCAGTAAACAGGTTCACAGTAAAGATTATGGAAAAGGGTTTTCAGTATTAGCAAAACAATCGTTTTTATTAATCTTTGCTGTTGTATCTGTTAGAAAAACAAACATGGATAAGTCTTGGATGCTAACCAGTAGAACCACGAAATCATATGCCGATGGAGTTAAATCATTCTTAAAGTTTGCAGTTACAAGTTTGAAAAAGACGGAAATTTCATGTCCCTGTGTTAATTGTCTAAACCGTTACTCTTATCATGTTCATGATGTAGATTATCATTTGTTTTCAAAGGGATTTGATCTGACTTATACAACATGGACTAAACACGGAGAGGAACACGAGCCCGCAGGAGATGAGCTTCACAAGGAATCATCTTTTGATTCTGGAATGCCATTCGATGCATCCGAAATGATAGAAATTGTTAGAACTACTGAAAAAAATTTCACTGAGGACCATGAGAAGTTTCAAGAACGACTCATGGATGCTGAGAAGCCCCTGTATGAAGGATGCCATACGTTCACAAAGTTATCTGCCTTGGTTCAACTACTGAACTTGAAGACTAAGCATGGAGGATCAGATAAGTTTTTAATGAACTTTTAGTTTTGCTGAAACAGATGCTACCTGAAGGTAATGAGATTGTGAAAAATACATATGAGGCCAAGAAGATTTTGAAGTCAATGGGTGCAGGGTACACCAAGATACATGTGTGTATCAATGATTGTATTCTTTACAAGAAGGAGAACAAGGACCTAACTGTATGTCCAACTTGTGGTGAGTCTAGGTGGAAGGTGGATGAGAGGACTAAGAAACTATACGACTATACTCTTGCAAAGGTAATGTGGTATTTCCCCATCATTCCAAGATTGAATGACTGTTTCAAGTGAAAACCACAGCGGAAGATCTAAGATGGCATGCCACCAGTTCCAAAATACCCGATGTGTTACGCCACCCATCCGATTCACCGGCATGGAAATCCATAGATGACAGATATCCCGAAATCGCTGACGATCCTAGAAGTCTTCGTCTTAGCATTTCAACTGATGGGGTCCACGTGAATAGAGGGAACAGAAATCACAGTGTGTGACCGGTTCTATCTGTCATTTACAACCTTCCACCATGGTTGTGTATGAAAAGAAAGTTCATCATGCTTTCGTTATTAATATCGAGAGCGCCTGGAAACGATATTATTGTGTTTTTTAGAACCATTAATTGATGACTTAGAGCTGTTATTTGAGGCAGGTGTGGAAACATATGATGCGTATGCGCAAGAACAGTTTACTATGCTTGCAGTTGTTTTATGGACGATTAATGATTACCCTGCACTTGGTACACTTTGTTATTTCCGTACAGTGGATTCCATGGTTGTGTGGGATGTCGGGAACAAACTAAATGCATTAGGCTTCCTTTCTCAGCCAAGCAGTGTTATGTTGGTCACAGAAGATATCTACCATATACGCATGCCTTCCGAAAGCAAACAGAGGCCTTCGATGGTAAACAAGAGTTGAAAGATGCTGCAGTTCCAATGACCGGGGAACAAATATACAACCAAGTTCAACATATCAGGAACAAATGGGGAAAGGGATTAAGGTGTACTGATTCAGAAATCCTAGAGACCTCAACCGGAAGAGGGGGGTAGATTGACAAGAGAAAAAGAAAGAACAAAGAGAAGCCACCATATTGGAAGAAATTCAATATATGGTTTCGAAGAATTAGATATTGGAGGCATAATAGTGTCCAACATTGCATTGATTTCATGCATATTAAAAAGAATGTGGCTGAGAGTCTTGTTGGAACTCTGCTCAACCTTCCCGGAAAGACAAAGGATAGACTGAATGCTAGAAAGGATATGAACTTTTTGGGTTTAAGACCAGAGTTGCAGCCTAAACAGAACAAGAACGACATAGTACTTCCTGCAGCGTGTTACATGTTACAAAAAGATGAAAAGGAAAAGTTTTGTGACACATTGTATAACTTGAAGGTTCCACAAGGCTATTGTTCTAACTTTTCTAGTTTGGTTAGTCTAAAGGACAAGAAACTTATGGGGCTCAAGTCACATGACTATCATATGTTGATGCAACAGTTTCTGCCAATTGCAATTCGGTCACCCATGCCTGAACCGACAAGATATGCTATTATCAGGCTCTGTTTTTTTTTTCAAATCAATATGCGGCAAATAGATCAACATAAAAGAACTAGATAAATTGCAAGCAGATCTTTGTGTCACACTATGCCTGCTTGAGAAATATTTCCCGCCATCATATTTTGATGTTATGCTTCATTTGACGGTGCACCTTACTAGGGAGGTAAAATTATGTGGCCCAATATGCTTTCGATGGATGTATCCATTTGAAAGGTGTATTAAGGTAATTAAGGGCCGCGTGAGAAACAAAACTTATCCAGAAGAGTGCATTGCTGAGGAGAACATTGTTGAAGAACGATTGAGTTTCTCAGCGAATACCAAAAAAACATGACAACTATTGGTGTTCCAACTAAAAAACATAGCAGTGCGGATGGAAGTCCTGGGTCAGCTGGTAGATCAGTTAAAGTCTCTCCACACTACAAAAAAGTGAGTATCTAAGACTGAAAAATTAGTCTCAAATACTCGAAAATCAGTTGCTAATGGGTATCTAAGACTGATTCGTCAGTCGCTAGCTCAGTCTCGGATACGTAGTCCTAGATACTAGTGTTGTGACTGAAAATCAGTCCCCGTTGTTTGGTAACAATAGAGACTGAAAATCAGTTGTAGTTGCCACCAAAATCAGTCTCTGATACGTCAACTAGAACCACATCCATTTTAGTCCTTAATAGCCCTTTTGTGACTAAAAATCAGTCACCGTTGCGTAGTAACAATAGAGACTGAAAATCAGTATGGGTATGCATGATATTTTAGTCCCTAATGTATAACCTTAGGGACTAAAAATCAGTCTTAGAAACATGTTAATTTTGTCTCTGATACGTCTCAAAATGCATGCATTTCAGTCTCCAATATGCATGCAATTCAGTCTCCAATGAGATCTTTTAAGGACTGAATCTTAGTCTCAGTTACCACATAATTTTAGTCTTTGATAAGCTTCTTTTGGAGACTGAAAATTAGTCTCAGGTAACATGTAATTTTAGTCTTTGATTTCCTTCTTTTGGAGACTGAAAATTAGTCTCATAAAGCATGTTCTAGTCAAAGGTATTAAAGACTGATAACTAGTTGTAGATGACACGTATATTTAGTGACCGATGTATCTATTTAGTAACCATTTTTTATCTTGTCGAAATGAATTAAACACCTTACAATAAAAAGGATAAATATCATAAAATACAATCGATATAATACAAATGCATTAACCAAAACCATAGAAGCATACTTAAATATTCAGAAACAATTTAACAAACTCTTGAACCACAAGTCTTACACCAATAATCTTGGTAAAGTCTTTAGCATCACTGTCGTTGTTTGGGTCATCTTCATAATCAGATGCCTCCCTCGCATCTTTGTTTATCATGGCCTCGAAATCCGGAAACTTTTGTCTTATGAAGTCAGTAAGATGATCATATTTATCGGCCTGTTGCTTCAACTCCTCCTTACTTCTCTCTAGTTCCTGTTCGAGTTTTGCAATCTTACCTTCAGTCTCACTTGAATCCCGTTGACAAAATTTTGTTGCTGATTTCATCCACATGTCTTTCTTCCTTAATACAGGACCAACACCGAACTCCCATCCTGATTTAATTGTTTTCTGCTTTTCACAAACGGCCTTTATCGCATCATTCTCAAGCTCGCGTTCAATCTCTTTAGTAACTGTTGTTCCTTTTGATTGTAATTCCTCCACGGCATCCTTTTTATGTTGAACAATTTTTTCCTACCATTATATAAGGCCACAGAATAACATTTAAAATTAGTAGCAATCTAAAATCAATATTTGATAATAATACTGCTAAAAAAACCAATTAACTTACATATTCAATGCGGGAATTATCATTTGGCTATCCTTGTTTCTTAGCATCATAATGAAGCTTGTAGTAAACTTCAAGTGGGCTGGGTGGCTCTTGCGTCACTTCATCTGTCTGCCAACATTAAAGAAATATCAATGCTTAAGGGAAGTAGCAGAAGCAAACAGTCATTATTTATAATATAGCCTACACCAATTTAGTGATTGTGTAATTTAAATCTTTAATAATCAAGTTTTACATAAGCCTATGAATAATAAAGGAAGAAACACACAAAATGTTACCATTTTGTATACATGGTTGGCTATCGAGCGCGACCCCCCTCTGGATAGATTAACAAGATTTTTCCTGTTAGATTCCATCGCGTCACTATACCTCTACAAAATTAAAATCCGAAATACATGTTAATGACTTGCAAAATGAACTCTTAATCAAACACCTTAGTGTCCTGAATAAAAGAACAAACACACAAAATCCATAGCCAGTCAACAATAATTCCATCAGAATATGTATTATGAATTGCAAAATGAACTCTCTAACTCACCATAGTGTCATCTTTTTCCCAATAGTCACACAGACTTTCCCAATCTACAGGCTTACAACCAGGATACATATTCTGTCTAGCTTTTGTAAGATTATTTGTTTTTCCACCGTTCTTTTTCCAGTGATGACTCATACGACCTCGAGTGCGTTTCCACTGTAAATGGAGTCGAGTATCTACAACTTCCATAAAGAGGACATCTGTTCGCAACAACTTGAACTTTCCCTACATTAAATATGATGTATTGATAATATTATTCAAATGTTAAACTGTAACACCTTTTCGTTTAGTAAAAGAAACATATTAAGAACTTACCTCTAACTTCTCATACATCAAACTTTTCACATCTTCAGGAATGGAATTCCATTTGTGAAACTTCATAGGACAGTAATTGCGTATAACAATTCCAACCTCCGTTGCAAAAGGTGTTGCTGAGTCCCCAACGAATTGTTTTGTATCCGCATCCATGGTCAATCGAATTTTAGCACCCTCGGGAAAACTTTGTAAATTCCTTGTGATGTACAGATTGAGATTTGGTCCATGCCTCTTTCGTGGATTAGCTAGTGCAGATTCATCAACATTTTCAGCCTCCAACCCTTGTAGTTTCGATTGCTCTTGATCAACATGTTGATCCTCCAAAACTTCTAGTTCCGTATGTTGTTGATTAACATCTAATAGCACGAAACAATAATTTAATATGAATCATACTTTTATAACCGAGTTTAAGATGTTTAAAAATAATACCTTGAAGAATCTCATCAACCCCATCAATACGATCCGAACGATTGTTTAATCCTGGTTTGGTACCGCTAGGCTTAATTACCACATTGTTTTTTACTAAGTCGTTTTGTGCTTGTTTCCTCGTCCTCGTATTACCGGATAAGAGTTCACCCGTGGTAACTGTTGCTATGTTCTTGTTCGCAGCATTTGAATCAAACAAATTATTGTTTGGTGCAGTCACTCGATGTTGCTTCAGTAGAGATTGTCTAGTTAAAGTATGTGGTGCAACATAATATTATGGACGACGCTGCTATAAAAATATTAACCTTGATTAGAAAACATGTGTGTACAAAATAAAATAAAAAAATATTTAATAATCTAGTTACCTTTTTGGATACTTGAACACTCTCTTCATCTTCTCCGTCGATTTCATCATTAGTATCTGGACTGTAGTCTTTATCTCGCGGATCAGTCTCAGTTGCTTTCGTCGGATTTCTTTTCTTTTTTCCACTATCTACTAAACTAGTCATAGAACTTGAAATGTTTTTTATTCCCATAGCTTTCATTTTTTGTTGGTTATCTTGAACCCTCATTTGTCTAGTCGCCTCATAATCGTTCAGTTGTATACTTTGTCTTTGTCTATTTTTGCTTGCCATTATACCTGTTCACAATAAAACTGACAAATTATTGATCCATCACAAAGTTGTATTAAAAAACCGTAACGCAAAAAAACTAGGTCAGGAAAGAACGTATGATTCCTAACCCTATCAGACAAAAAACATAACAAAAATAAGTCCAAAACGAACAACAAAACTTTGGCCTACTTTTACAAAGAACTGAGAGAGGAGTGAACCTTAATCGCGTGTAGTCTAAAATGAGAGAACGAATCGTCGGGTACAAAATGATGGAGTAGCTCTATTGGAGAACAAGACTGATTAAGACGTAAGAATTCAATTTTTTATCAATAAAAGAACTAAGAGAGGAGTGAACCTTAATCGCGTGTAGTCTAAAATGAAAGAACGAATCGTCGGTTACAAAATGATGGAGTAGTCTGTTCGAGAACAAATTTAGGAACTACCTAATTGAGTTTCACGTATTTTAGGGTTACTGATAGTGAGGCGGGAACATTCAATTTTTTAGATAAAAATTAGAATTTTTTTTAGTAAAAAATTGGCGGGAACACGTCCATCTAAAATTAAGGAAGGTTTAATTTTTTTGTTTTGTAACTAGATAATTAAGAAGGATGTCTTTGTAAATAAATCTAGTCTATATAATATATATACATAATATGATCGAATAAATATATAAAAAACAGTATAAGTAAAAAACGCAATCAGGATCGCAATCCAATTTGAGTTTGATTTGTAAATCTTGGGCTCGAGCTCGCTTAGGGTCAATGATGGGTGTTTGGGTTTGACAAATGGTACTTTTGTGGTGTAATTTGAGACACACATTAAAATTGTCTTAATTTCAATAATAATTTTTGAGAAAACAAGTTGTTACAAAAAATAATAACATAACCAAGGTCAATAAGAAATATTTGAACTCCATTGGGCGTAAGCGACTCTAACTGGACATAATTGAAACTAACTGAAGCTAATTGAACCCAAGAGGACAAAATTGAACTTAACTGAAGATAATTGAACTCAATTAGGCGTAATCGACTCTAACTAGACATGATTCAACTTAAATGAACATAACTGAACCCAATAGGACATGATTCAACTTAAATGAACATAATTGAACCCAATAGAACATAATTCAACTTAACTAAAGATAATTGAACTA
>JBCNJP010009313.1:0-14866 GCA_039602395.1 Deinandra increscens subsp. villosa
AATTTCTTTGAACTGACGGCATTTAGCTTCCCCTCAACTCGTGAACAGTGTCTTTTGAGTCTTTGGAAGCTTTTCTTGAACAACCAACAAACTTCCCCTAAGCATAAGGTAAGTCCTTTTCCGGCTGGTTCTTCAACACGAACAGTAACAGCATCAGTGCATCGGTCAACTGAGTCCTTGACCATCTTGTCCATGAGTTTTCTTTTTCTGACTTATCCTGTCAAGCACAACATGAAACAGACACTAACCAGACATGATGACTGGTTATCGGGTTAGAATTATTTTACCAAATACTTCCCCTGAACCCGAGGACTCTTCACATTATCTCCCCCTGAGATTCTGGAGGGGTGATACTTTCTTGCATAAAACCCATAAAAAAAATTATTTTAAACTTCTCAAATCAACCTGGCCATGGTTGTAAAACAAAATAAACAATAAAAACTTAAGATAACACAAAGGAAAAATAAAAATAAAAAAAAAACAAACATACCAAATTTCTAAACGAGAAGGTTTTATTTTGGGATCAAACCGTATGAATCTGACTGAGGAACCCTTTTCAGCTTCTGTTACTCGAACACGTCCAGGTGATTGCCAATATACTGATCCACTTTAAACTCAAACCCTTTTCTTAATCAGGCTGTTTGTCACTTTATTATCTTTTATTGGTGCATTAATTTATGAACAGCAAGTGGGTTTTAACAAATCCTAGGTACATGTTATTACACACTATCAAGCACATAAATTCCCTACCACATATTTTCACAACCTGAACCAGAAGTTTGAAACTGAGCTCGAGACTTGGTTGAGAAGAGAAAGAATAGATCACATAGATTTTTGGGTATAATATACAAAGTCAACTGAATTTTTGAAACATTTTTAATAATGCTCTCATCAGTGACAAAGGCTGAGGGTTTTGGACACTTGAGGGTCTCTTTTCTTGTGCTCTTTGGCATCTTTTGGGTGTATACATGCAATTTTTTTTGTATTTTTTTTTATATTTTTTTATATTTTTTTTTTAGGTGATCTAGAAGCACGTATGTATGGACAACTCCAGGTCATTGCTCACGCAAAGCAGAGGAGAGCCTTACATACATTCGAAGCATCCCCAGGTCATTGCTCACGCAAAGCAGAGGGGACACCGACTTTTTGAGCTCATTTTCACACTCTTGGAGACAGGCGTGTGTATCGGGAACTTGAACATGCAGTCAAATAGAAATGCAATTAACCTAAGTGCTGTTACCCAACAAACTGCCATACGTTATCTTTAAGTGTGTAACGCATACCTTTTTAGATTTAAGAGCCGAGCCTACGAGCATATCACCATGGATCATGTCTTTCACATCTGCCTTACGCGTGTCAGCCATCTCCAAAACGGAAATTTATTTCACTTCCCACCTTCTCAGGCAAACAAACAAAAGATTAAAAATTAAAAAGCACAATTTTTGAGGGGTCAACAATTTCATCTTTTCTATTCTTCCCCTTGCTTTTTGATTTTTAATAACAACACACACCTTTTCTTTTCTTTTTTTTTTTAAACACACTAACACACTATAAGACAAACTTGGCCAAGCTAACCTTCAAAGTTTATCAATTGAGATTTTTTTCAGAAATGAGTTTTGTTTCATGCAGAACCATACTTCTCATCAGATTTGCCAAGAAACAACCAATTTAGACAGTACCTTGCTGATTTTGGTAGATTTACCTCTTACCAGAAGAACATCCCTACAAATGAGAATCTGCATGTCATGTAGTTTGAGAGATGTCTTCTATCCTGTGCCTGGAACAATCACTTTCAAAAACAAATAAGTTAATGGAAGTCCTCCTTAACTGTTCCTGCACAAGGTGAGAGATTAGTTAACCATAAGTACCCAGGCCATTGTTGTTCTGGGTATACCTGCAGAGTCATTGAAAGTTATTTCTTTTAAGCACATTCTCTCTGAAAGATTGATACTTGGGGTTGTAGGTGCCTTTGATTTGGGTTTCTTGGTGTAGTTTTTGGTGGACTTTGGTGTGGGCTTTGTGGGTTCATTAGAATTCACACGACCATCATTGGAAATGACATTCGTGGGCTGATTGTTTTCTTTCCCTTTACCCTGTGGCCTTTTAGGTGGAATTTGATAAATGTTTGATTTATCATTTTTAACTTCATCAAATTGTTTGGAGTGCTTCTTATACACCCCTTTAGGTAGGTAACACTGATTTACCACCTTTTTCACATTCCACCTCTCTTGATTATTCTCAGAAAGACCACCATGTTTGGGAACCCAAATAGGTTTTAAAGCAACAACTGATTTGTTAACAGAATCATTCAATTTATGACTTTTGAAATCAGTTTTGGTTGGATGTTGAGGTGACTTAGGCTTTTGGTTAACTTTCTGTACCTTTGGTTGCAGGGGTACAGACTTCTGCACCTTAGGGATTGAAGGTGCAGGCTTTTTGGTCACCTTGTGCACCTTTAGTTGTGAAGGTACATGTCTCTGCACCTTAGGGTGTGAAGGTGCAGATTCTTTGGTCACTTTAGATACCTTTGGGCCTGTAGGTACCTTTGGCTGAGAATTTACCTTTCTGTGGCCAGGTTTGTGGTTTGTGCCACCATATGATTGCCCTTGGTAGTTTTGCAAATGAGTTTTAGGGTAGTAGGGTTCATATGGCCTATATAAACAATTTCTTGCCACATGTCCAGGATTTCCACACATATGGCAGGACTGCTTCTTTGGGTACGCGGGAGCTTGGGAATATTTCTTCCCTGTGGATACCCAAGATGGTTTGGAATTTTTGTGGATCCACACAACTTTGCCATTGGGCCTAGTTGTTAGCACATACTCCCGCTGTACTGGCACAAATTGGTCATACACAGAATTTACCTCAGGATATGGGATAAAGTCATATGGTCTGGCCTCCTGCACATTCTGCACATTCTGCACGTTCTGCACATTCTGCATATTACTAGCATTATCACAAACTATACCCTTACAACAAAGCTTAACTAAAAACAAGTATTATACAACTTTATTCCGCATGGTTGTGATCTTCAAGTAAAGAGTTCTTGTTTTGATTATTTCTCTGAGTAATCAACGGTCCTACAGTGGTGAAATGACATTGTCTTACAATTAATAATAAAGATGGAAATAGTGCTTAAAAGTTAAGATAGTTCCTAAAATGCTTGAAAATATTAAGTGGATAAATCGGGACTATGACTCCATCAGCAGCAGGTCCGTTTATGAGTGATGGCCCCGTTTGCACGTGCGGATACATCTAGTTACCTGAGAAAATCATGAGTTTTAAAGGGTCAACATAACGTTGGTGAGTTCACAGGTTTAAGAGTCTACAAATAGTTTGTAAATGGTTTAAGATATACAAGATAATAATATGGTCACCGTGATGTAATGATTAGCAATGAACTTTGAATTTGAAACTAACAGATTTACCCACTCATAGCATCTTCCCTAAAGATACTGCAATGGAACAATAATAACTTGGCGTGTACTACTCGACAAATGCACACGTCGGGATTGGAGCTACCAATCAAGTAGGGTTGTTAACCCAAATAGATCTATTCACTAGTTACCGTTTCGAACAGAACTAATCAAATTCAATTAATAGTGGGGTTTGTGACAATTCGTTATGTAACGAAATGTACTCATTTGTAGGGTAAGTAAAGAACATTTAATCATACGGCAGAGTACAGTTCGACCAAGATATCAAGTATAAAACGGTTTAGTTCATGATTTTCTCCCTCAAAGTATTAAAACAGTTTAAAAGAAAGGGGATGTGAGACTCACCTGAGTTAGGTGAATGAATGACAAGTATGAACGTCCGGAAATGAAATGGCACAAGTAACGTCCTAACAATTAATAAGACATTGCATATATATAAGGCATTTGGTTATTGAGTTACAATAATGTCACCCAAACGATACCGGTCAAGTCTTGATATAATATCCCGTTTGTATTAGTTCTGGAAGTTCGTTGGATAATATTTATTGTTCAAATAAATATACGAAATCGATAATTATATTTACATATATCATGACTTAAACCTTCTTATAATTATTTTGCAAAATAATTATAGGAATATTTTCAAGTAAAAATATGTCAATGTTTATTTAAATAGTATAAGTTGTTTAAAAATAAATACAAGTCCTTGTATTTATCCTTATACTTTTATAAAAGATTTTATAAATTCATTTGACAAAAGCCATAATCATGTTAAGTTAAGATGACCATTATTACTAAGTTAAACATACAAGGGTTGAAATAATTATATGTTTAATATAATTATTTGACGTTTAAAACGTCGAAAGCGTTTTACATTAACACTTGAAATGCGAACGTTTTTATTTATAAATCGTCAATGATTATTTTCCGAGTCAAAACATTTGGCGTCGAAACGTTTAAATATTTTATAACTAAAATATTTATTTGGAGTTGTAGAAAACGTAGTCACCGGTTTTTATTTAAATAAATAGATTTCTATCGCGTTTGGACTTTACATATTTTAGGAAAATGTTAAGAATAAACTTTTAAGTTTGTTTCAAGTCTTAAAATATATTCTTGGTCGGTTTTGAAATAAATCACCGTAATTGAGTTTTCACGTTGCGTATTAATCCGTTTTGATCCCGGTTTTCTCCCTACGCGACGTTTTTCTATTCCGGTCACTTTGGTTTATTTTAAAACATCAAAAATATTTGTCGAAATGGTGTTGGGATCAGATCTGATCCGCAACAGTTTTTGGTTCATTTTTATAAATAAAAGTTGTATTTTATCTTATAAAAATTACTAACTTGAAACTAGACTTTTTGGGTTTGATCAAGGTTTATAAAAGATGTTTTTTTATAGTTAAAATCTATATAATAAAGTCCAAATGATTAGATATAAATGAGATGATAGTAAATGCATTCTTACTTATAGAATCTATTTTAAGTGTTTTGGTGAAATAAATTCACCAATACATTAAAGTTTTAGTTTGGTGATAGTTTTATAAACTATTTTATAACAAGTTGACTTGAATTATTTAATAAAATTCAAGTCTTTTTAAGTAAAATACAAATATTCCATGTTTTTAGGAACATTTGATTTATAAATTTTTAAACAAGTCTTTGTTTATCAAAATTAATTCCAATGTTTTAGTTTGGTCATCTAACTTGTCAAGTGATTATGTTTTATATTTCCATGACTTATCAAGATTTCTACTAACACATAAGTGTTAGGATTAAGTCAAGGGTTTGTTTTTAACAAGTTATAGTTGTTAGATTATTTATTTAAGTCATGAGTTAGTATAGATAACAAGTAAAATAAATAATCAACTAGCCAAAGCTAGGACCTTTATGTTCACCAAGGGAACAAATCTTACTAATACTTGAAGTATTAGGACAAATCAACTAACACATTAGTGTTAGGACCAAGAAATATAAATAACAAGTAAATAAATTGCAAGATAAAATATAAATGATCTAGGTTTTTATACACAATACTACCGAATTGGTTTCTTAAGTGTATCACCGCATATTTTGGCTACTTTAAGCCCTAAGGCACCAAAATATGTTAGATCAAGTTACTTGTATTATTAACCCAAGTGTTGGTTGCTTAGAGGATTAGAGAAAGAAGTTGGTTGATTAAGTTATATCAAGACTTGAGGGATTTTTGGGTGATTTTTCTAAGTATAGAAGAGTATAGGAAAAGGGGTTAGAAACTACTCACAAAAGAGCGGTTCACGGTGGTCTAAGTGGTGGCTCGGTGGTGGCTTGAGTGGTGGTTCGTGCGGTGGCCGATAGCCGGCGAGAGGGGAGGGTAGTGGTGCTACGGTGGCCGACCGAGGGAGAGAGGAGAGAGTGAGAGAGGTAGAAAGTTGTGGTGTTGGTGCAAGAGTAAATGGCTAGCCCCATGCCTCTTATTTATACTCAAATTTGAGGGTTATTAACCAATGGTTAATTACTTTTTAACAACTAATTATTCATTTTAATTTTGAATTAAAATTTTGAATTAAAATATTCAAATAAAAGAGTTGTAGGTGATTTTTATAAAATGTTGGAGAGTTTTTATAAAAATTGGAGGTGATCCAAGGTTCCAAAAATTTATAAAAGTCCATGGGTTGTTATAAAAAGACTAGATAAGAGTTTATAAAAAGTTTGGTAAATAAATAATTATTTTTGGTTTTTATAAAAACTACAAAGGTGGTGGACTTTTAAATAAATAAATGGGCTTAATTTATAAAAACTTGGGCCTAGTTTAATTGGGCCAACATTTAAATAAAACAACTAAAGAGTTTGAGCCGGTTTGGGCCGGGCCAGGAGTGGGCCGGATCACGGGCCGGACCGGGCCTGGTAACCGGGCCGAGAGGTTGGGCCGGTTCGGTCCTTGGTTCGGTTATTGGGCCGGTAAGTGGGCCGGGCTTCGGGTCGGGTTACGGGTTGGCGGGTTATGTCAAAACGCTCGTTAGGTTGTCCTGAGTCTTCGGTAAAAATTTCGGGTCAAACGGAGATGGTCTGCGACTGTTGGGCCTGACTGGGCCCAATGGGGTTACGGGTTCGGCTTTCGGTTGATATTCGAATTTTTCTGAGTGAAATGGGTTAAAGTGTTCGAATGTTCTTGACAAACTTTTGATAAATTAAAAGTTATTATAATTTTTGGACGTGTCGGACAGTCAGTCCGGACACCGGGCGGAGAATATATAAAAGTTACGTTTTATATATATTTTTGTTATTAAAATTCCATTAAGTCCAGAATGGATTTTCTTGATTTTTTAAAACGGGCAAGGATTGGTAATACAAACTCGGGAATTATTTTAGACGTTTATATATATATATGTAACTAATGGCAGGCAAATAACAGATAATGACAGATAATGATCAGGTAAAGCAAGTATTTAACGGTAAATCGTAAAAGTCAAAGTCAACGGGTTGACCTGGTTTTGACCGAGGTGTCACAAGTAAGGCTCCTCCACTAGATGCGTTCAACAAGCGTCTCTCCATTGGTGCTAACCCTTCACAAAAGTACTGGAGTAATTGATGCTCTGAGATACCATGTTGGGGTCATTTGTTGCATAATTTGTTGAATCTTTCCCAGTAAGTGTGTAGAGGTTCTCTTTTTGCTTGTTTTATCCCTATGATTTCTCTACGAAGAATGGATGCTTTTACTTCAGGGAAGTATTTTTCGAGAAACAATTTAGCAAGATCATTCCAATTTCCTACCGTCCTTGAGGGTAGGTAGTACAACCATTCTTTGGCTGAATCTTTCAAGGCAAAGGGGAATGCCCTAAGTTTGATTTGATCTTCCGTGATCGAGTGTGGTTTCATTCCCGAACATACAACATGGAATTCTTGAGAAATTTATGGGGGTCTTCATTTTCTACCCCTCGAAAGGTGGGTAACAAATGAATAAGGCCTGATTTAAGCTCGAAATTTTCCATATCAGGATAAGTGATGCAGAGTGGATGCTGGGTAACATCATGGGTTGCCCACTCTCGAAGAGTTTTCTCATCTTGGGTTTTAGCGGTCATTGGTTTGGGATTTTTGCGGGTAGGTGAATGAGATGAAATAGAGTTTTGAGAAGTGGGTGTTTGGGGGGTTGTTGATGATTCTGTTTCAGATTCGCTGGACAAAGGTATGTTGGTCCAAGTCTTTGATGGTTGCGTAGAGGTTGAAGATTTTGATAACTTCTTTTGAAGCTTTGATTGTTTAGGGTGCCGAGTTTTTGAGAAATGTGATTCAACACTTTGGAGCCCGGTGTGTGTATCGGGAACAATTTCGCAGTCAAATAGAACATGCAACTTAACCTAAGTGTGTGTTTCCCATCAAATGTCATACTTTATCTTTAAGTGTTGTGACACATACCTTTTTTTTTAGAACTGAGCCTACCGAGCACATCACCTTGGATCATGTCTTTCACTCCAGCCTTACGCGTGTCACTCATCTTCAAAACAGAAAGATTTCACTTCCCACCTTCTTAAACACACAAACAAAAGATTAAAAAAATTGAAACGCACAATCTGAATGAAATGAGGGGTCAACAATTTTTTCTCATTTTCTATTCTTCCCCTTGCTTTTGGTTTTTTAATAATTTTTTTAACATATATTTTTTTATTTTTTAATAATAACACACTAACGCAAAACTAAAGATCAAATAACTAAGCAATATGGCCAAGCTAACTTTCAAAGTTTATTCTTTGAACAATTTTAGAAATGAGTTTTGTTTGAAGCAAAGACATATCATATGAGGCCATTTCAAGAAGCAAACAATTTAAACAATACCTTTTCTGCTGAGCTTTTCAGTTTTACCTCTCACAAGGAAACATACCCTCCATTGAAATTTTTATGTCATGTAGTGGAGAGATGCCTCCTAGTCTGTGCCTAGAACAATCACTATCACAAATAAAATGTTAATGAAATTCCTCTGATGGTTGTCAAATCCAACAAATAATTTATATATGTGAAACTCACTACGGTGCACACTATAAAATAGTATGAGCGGAAGTAAGGTTCGTGTCCACAGGGAAAACGGATTAACAAATTTTTATTTACAAGAAGAGTTCTTCAACAAGTAGAAGATAAGAGGGTGTTAAGTGAAAATAAGTTTCAGAGAACAAGTTATTGAGTAGCAAATGACTAAAGGGTTGTTTGGTTGATGCTATATAGCATCTTAATGGGAGAAATGTCTTTTTGGAAAATGTCTTAATCGGAAAGACTGTTTGGTTGACACAAAATGTCTTAATCGGTTAGACATTTTTAGCTTTATCATCCAGCCAAATAAATGAAGTTGTATTATTCAGCAAACCAGGAGGAACAAAAAAAAAAGAAAACGCGATGCTTCTCCCCCTGCCTGAAAGACCTCCGCCCGTACCCTGCCTCACGTCCGCTCCTGCTCCCGCCTCCGGCCGCCGCCGCTCCTCTCCTCCGTCGCATCTTCGTCCTGCTCCGGTCCCTCCTCCTCCGTCGGATTCCTCCTCTGCGCCGCCCCCCTTCTCAAAAAGGTAAACCCTAATTTTTTTTAACTTAAATTTCGTTTGATTATACTATGTGTTTGATTATATCATTGCTTTTGTATGGATTATATCACTGATTTGCTACACATGAATGTGTTTATGTTTGAATTTTGTTAGAGAGCCCTATTTAGGGTTCATACAAAAGATGAATATGTGTAGGTTAAGGCTGTTTTTTTTAATATGTGTATAGGTTATTCGGATCTTGTTTTCTTTTCACTAATTGATCAACAAAAGATGAATCATTGTAGTTTAAAAGATTGAATTTGTGTAGTTTAATTTGGGTTTTTGTATGTGTTTGAATATGTGTAGTTATATGGATGAATAGATTATATATCTTTGATGTTTTTTTTGGTTGATGATAGATGCTTAATTCTTCGAAAGAAATGGTACAAAAGAGGGTTAGGACTAGTTGGACGCCGGTAGTTTATTTTTTCCTTTAAGAATTATTTATCATTTATTATTCTGTTCAAACATATAATTAAAAAATAGTTATTTTATACTGTCATTCAGATGTTCAAACAAACAACACATGATGATTCAGCACCTTACTGATTCAGCACTTCTTTACCATACAGACAGCTTATTCATTCAGTAACAAATGAAACAGACGAACCAAACAGCACCTAAGTGGTAATGAAAATAGTAATTGATTAATAAGCGTAGGTGATAATGAAAGTATTTAAGGTTTAAAGTATCGTTTCAACACATGGGGCATTCTTTAAATTAATTCTTCTTTTAATCATTAATAATTACGAGTGCAATGAATTTGTCATTAAAAAGGTTGTACCGATACTAAACGTCACGGCGTTCGGACGTTACCCTCACTAATGTCTAACCAAGCGCAATTCGTTGATTAAAGCCAACTCGCTACCTTAAGCTCACGTCGTTCGGATCTTAATGTGCGAGTTGCATAGTAGTAATCCAATTTGGACCTTTAGTATCAAGATTAAAATATTAAAAACTTGATGAACAGTATTAGTTTATTAATAAAGTGATCAATTTTACTAATAATCCAATTTGAATCCGAGATCACCCCGGATTTGAAGAATAAAAAATTATACAAACCAAACTAATTAATACTAAACTCGCGTAATTATTTCATAAAAAGCATTGAATTAATTATATAGAACGGAACCCAAATGTTGAAAATAATAAAGGTACTTAGCCAAACATTATGGCTATAAACATAATTAGAATAACTTCCAAATTAGAAATGGATGAATACTTTGAACGTTCGGAGAGTATTTCGGAGTTCTAGAAAGGTATTTAAACCTCTCTAATCCTCCTAACACTCTCTAAGCTTATTTAGAACAATTATTGTGAAGAATGGTAGGAAAGGAAGATGAGGAAAGGTGTGTCCCTTTGCTGCATTACAATGTAGCTATTTATAATGAAAGTCATGAGATCTTGTATGGTCCATCTTTGTTGGAGAGTTGCAATCACATAACCCATGTGAGTTGCTTTTTTTTTTGGCAATCATTGAACACTTAATTTATTGATCTTGTCTTCACAAAAAGTTGATGATTCAATCTTTCATATCTTCAATCTTTCATAATTTCAATGACCCATTCATTATTTGTCTTCATATTTTGATTTGTACGTATTTTTCCTTTGATCACTTATTTCTTGAACGGACCGGTTTGCTTCAATTCATTCTCGGGTTGCTTTTGTTTTGGTTTTTGATTATGAATCCGGAACTGCGTTTGACTTTGATATAAATCTTGGTTATTTGAACCAATTCTTCGTTTAAATCTGCAATTCCAAGTTTATCATAATTAAGTATCAATTCGAATGGATTTGTTAACATAAGTGTACGAAACCGAGGACTTTTGAAATAAATAATATGCATAATCTTGCACGTATCATCCTCCTTGACTGTTCCTGCTCAAGTTGAGAGATCAGTTAGCCATAGGTACGCAGGCCATTGTAAATCTGGGTAGACCTGAAGAGTCAATAAAAGTGACTTTTTTTAAGCACATCTCCTGTGTGAAATCAGGAATTGGAGATGTAGCTGCTGCCTTGACTTTTGGTTTCCAAATTTCAGGTGATTTAACAGTTGTTTTAGTCACCTTTGGAGTTGTGACTTTAGGTGTTTCAACCTTCTTCAGGTTAGACTCAGTTTTTAAAACAGTTTTAGTTACCTTGGGAGGGGTAACTTTAGGTTTTTCAACCTTTTATTTGTTTTAAAAACACTTAATAATGTTAAAGTTGAGAAAATGTATCTAAGTTGTTTATTTTTGAAAATATGGAGTTTTGATAAGTTTATGCCTTCAGCTCTCCAATTATTCAGCTATTTGCATCTCTCACAATGATTCACTCACACTCGACTTTATTTTATGATTTGGTAAAGGATGTACCAATATTTCTTTTTGATTACTCAAAGCCGAGCCATAAAGTAACATTGTCATAAGCTTGTAAGGAAATCTCGTCTTTAACATGTTAGATTACATGGATCAAGAGGGGTTTAAACGGGCTGTTGCAAGGCTTGGGTTTAAGGTGGGAATAAATGGGTTTATTGGCTAAAGTGTTGTAATCTGGTTTAGATAATCTGTAACTCTCACACTAAGGGCAACCAAACAACTAAAATCTTTTATTTATTATTATTATTTTATTTCATTATTTATTTTTACAAACCAAGCGACTCTTTTAAGGTCAGATTGTCAAGACTAGTTCTATCGAAGATGTGGATCAAGTCTTCCTCCACCGTATGATAGACGTTGCTTCCAACTCTAATGGATCGTTCGGCTTTTAGCCTAATAGCCCCCATCCTCATTAGAAGTGTGTACTCATATTGGGATTCAGTCTGACTTTTTCTACATCTTCCTGTATGAGACCAGTTTCCGCGACCCATACATTTTTCGTATCGTTTTGCTCTTCTTTTCATAGCACTTTTAGATGTTCCGCAAAACGGTGGTGTTTGTTCCTCTTGGTGCCACTTCTTCCTCACCTCATTTCTTAAGAGAAAAATTATCTACCTAAGTTCTATGGGCAACCTAGGCTTCGCGAATTGTATACAACAAAGTAAATTGAAATCGAAAGGATGCATTTCCAGTTCTTTAAGGTCTGTCAGTAAAAGACCAACACTAGTCTTCCTAAAAAAAACGGATTTTGCACATGGTTTGACACAACGCTAAAAATGTGTAAAAGGTTGGATAATGTGGTTTAAAGCAAACAAAACAAGAATAGGCTCAACTGGGGTTAACTAAGGGATTATATATTGGGGTTGAAAATTAAAGGAAAAAGGGGTAAGGAAATGAGTAAATTCTTATTGCCTCTATCATTTCTATGTAATTTTGCAGTTTTGATTTCAGATGAGCATATTCCAGACTAGTTCTAAAATGTGTACTATTATGTGGCACACTCTTAATCAAAGGGAATCTTGAGCATATAATGATGAAATGCTCGAAATTGGCTCAAGAACTCACAGAGATTTAGGGTAGGATGTTTTAGATGCAAATTCTGAATAATAGGTGTTCTTTTTAAAAAAAAAAGTTTATTTATTTATTTTTTATTATTTATTTATTATTATTATTATTATTATTATTATGTTTATTATTATTATTATTATTATTATTATTATTATTATTATTATTATTATTATTATTATTATTATTATTATTTTACTACATGGCATTTTCTCACTTGTAACATTATTGAATATAAATAAACCATTTATATACAAAAGTCTACTATTTTCGTAAAATATCTACCTAAAAATGACGTTTTTTTAAGCCTGAAAATCAGATGGTCATTTCTTATCGTTTTTTCTGTTCTTTATTCCCACATCCCCACACTTAAATTACACAATGTCCTCAGTGTGTGAAAGTAAAGAAAATATTAGGATAAGAAGAACTGAAAAACTTCCTTGATTGTGCTTACCAGGATTCACGTTTTATGAAAATTCCAAGTAGTTTGTCACAGTCTAATTCAAAGAGGTCGACGTCTTTAATGTGCACACTTATGGGCCATAAGTCCAAGTTGTTCTTCTTTTCTACGACCTGTATGAATTATTTTATAGAAGTCTGGATTAGCAAAAGATACGGGTTGTGTCTCATGAAAACTTCCGGTGTACGAATCGTATACAATTATAGTCGTTGGAAAAATATCCAAAAAAGGTTAATATAGCCGTTGCACAACCACTATAAATAACTACTCACCAACCTCATTCCTTTTATACCAAACACACACACAAACACACACACACACACACACACACACAAAAAAAAACATCTAAAACAAAGTTATGAAGATGGTGAACTTGTTCGTGGCTGTTCTTATCGTGATGGTCCTGATGTGTCCGGTATTGATTTACCAGCTTCCTCTCGGTGAATTATGGAGTTTCCTATTTGTGTTTGTTTTTGTTGTTTTACCGTTGTATTTCATTTCCCTTGTAATGACTTATTATTAGCAATAGAATGTTTGAAATACCTTTTGTCACTTTCCATACTTACATGCCGTCTCTTGTGATTCTCTCTGTCTCTTGGTTAAAAGAGTTATAAGGTATAAATGCATATAAGAGCAATACTCCCTAACCCTTGCAAAATAAGACCAACGCAAACTAGAATTAGTTATCAATAGCGACATCGGTGCCATCGGAAGAATCGTCCACTATTGTTTAAAAGTGAGTTTTATCAAAACTTTCAACCATTATTGATGTAGTTTTTTTTTTGTCAAAGTTAATTTAACTAACACACGAAAGTCATGAAAAAATTACAAAAATCATGTAAAATCACGGGTTGCCTCCCGTGCAGCGCCTTTCTTTAACGTCTTTGGCTAGACATGGACACATTGTTTTAGTTTGAATATATAAGATTTTCCAATTCCGTCTCGTCATTGTTTACTTTTTAGAACCCTTCATAAAACAATTTTAATCGATGTCCAATTACATTGAATGTTTTACCTGTTTTATCACTTGTGATTTCTACAGCGCCATGAGGAGAAACGTCGGTAACCACAAACGGTCCAATCCATCTTGATCGTAATTTTCCGGGAAATAATTTGAGTTTTGATGAAAACAATAACACTTTTTGCCCAATTATGAAAGATTTGCGTGTAGTGACCCTGTCGTGAAATGCTTTTGATTTCTACTTGTATATTCTGGAATTCTCGTAAGCATCGTTTCATATTTCTTCCAATTCTTGGATTTGTAACTTACGATGGATTCCAGCGTCATCAATCTTCCAATTGAATTTCTTGATAGCCCAATATGCTTTGTGCTCCAATTCAACTGGAAGATGACAAGCTTTTCCATACACAAGACGAAAGGGTGACATACCTATTGGTGTTTTGTAAGCGGTTCGATATGCCCACAAGGCATCGTCCAATCTTAGGCTCTAATCTTTACGGTTTAGGTTTACCGTTTTCTCGAGTATTGACTTGATTTCTCGATTAGACACCTAAGCTTTCCCATTGGTTTGTGGGTGATAAGCTGTGGAAACACGATGAGTAAGTCCATACTTCTTAAAAAGTGATTCAATTGTCCGGTTACAGAAATATGTTGCCCTATCACTTATACACACACGAGGCATTCCAAACCTGTGACATCCGATAATTCCAAGGTTAACTTCCGTTAGACAATCTCCGTTAGTTACGTTATAAGTGTTAACTTAGTAACTAATGCTTAACTAGGCTGAATACGTCCACGACCTTTGGTTGATCACCGAACCCGTCCATATGTGTTATGTGTTTATTTATTTATTGTCGTTATGTGCAATGTGATTTAAACGCATGATTTAGTATTGATAATAGAATGTAAATTGGCCCATTTTGGTCTCCAGCGAAACTACCGGGCGAAACTGTAGATTCGCCCGGTAGCCGGCTAAACTGTCTGACTTACACGTATTCAGGGCCAGTTTCGCTTGGCCAGCGAAACTGCCAGCGAAACTAG
>JBCNJP010009314.1:0-15262 GCA_039602395.1 Deinandra increscens subsp. villosa
CACAATTTCAATGAAAAATGCATAGTCAAGAAAGAACCTTGAAAGCATGCTTTACATCAGAGGGGTTATCAACGCAAATATCATCAATCCAAGTACCCACAATTCGATTCCTTTCTACTTTTTTTTGTTGATCATACCATGGAAAAATCTAGTATTTTCATCACCTTCAAGCGCCCACTTTACCTTCGCCTTTTGTTTAAGATCAAGACGAGCGACCTTTTCAAGCTTTGCCACCTCGTTTTTTAGATCGAGTCTTAGCGCCCTATCCTCCTCCGTAATCAGCCCGGCCTCTTCCACGTAATCAGTGGTAGCGATTTGCTCCTTGATAATATGAATGTTGTTTTTGTCCTTCATCATCAACCTTCTCCAATTTTTTAACTCCTCTTTTATGCATTTTAACTTTCTAGCAAGAAGCAGATCAGATCAGGAGGGCCACTCCCTTTGAACTCAAAAATGGCTTTTGAAATACACTCCGCAAAGCCTTCCATATCCATCCATGAAGAAAACACTTTAAAAGGCGTAGGTCCATAATCAGGCACATTGATATCAATTAATTTATGATGCGTTTTTCATTAAGAATATTTCAGCCCCTTAGACCTCTCTCTCACGGGGGCGCTGCTCCCAAACTCCCGCCAAACTTTTTTGCGTTACTCCTTAAAAGAATTTATAGTTCCGTCCGTGTGCCTAATTTAGCATATAGCTGGGCCAAAAAAAAACTTATGGATTCAAATTGACGACTTCCGGGTTGGAATTAAAAGGCCAAAGCACCACTGAACACCATAATTCCCCTAATATACAAAGTATAACCTGGTAACTATTCATGTTTATCATATTATATTCCTTATGCATATATTACAACAACTTAAAGCCCTTTTGTCAATTTTTGTGTATAATATATGTGTTAAGCTAAGTGTACAAGTTCCTTCCTGATGCCAGTGGTTTGTTTTATTATTACTATATATATATATATATTTGTGTTTATAAAAACAATGGGAGACAACAAGATCTTTTCTTAATTTCACTTTCACGTGGTTTGATCGGCACTTTACTGTGTACACATTTGTCCTTTCTCCTCCATCTATACCGCACATCTCCGTCCTTCTTCCTGTGTCCATACCTTCGCAAAAATATTTTATGTGCTTGGGGTGTCTTCGATTGTGTGGAAGAAGGTTCTCCATGGAGTATTGCCTATAAGTACATGAATCGTGTAGCGCTTCTCCGATTGGAGTTCATAGAAAATTGGGTGAGTTTTCATATGGTTCTTGCCTTTTCCATGTTGGTTCACCATTTTTCTGTTAATTTCGATTGTTTTTTTTTATCGGCCTTCTGAATTAACTTATGTTCTAAAATTCTTGCACGCCATCTGTTTGTTTAAACGCCTTTTCTTTTCATGCCTTATTGTCTACTGATTTCTTAAGTCCTGCTTTTTGTGCGGATGTTTCTTCTGTGACTCATTTTGTGTTTGGTTTGTTGTTGATTTTTGCTTAATTGTTTTTTGCAGGTGCTTTCTTTTGTTTCTGCTAGATGATGGATGGTGTTTCAAGGTAAGCCCTCGATTTATGAACTGGGTCTTTTGTGTTTACAAGCTTTTTTATGTCTAAATGTCTAAACGACTGTTAGAAAAAAGGTATTTGCTTTGTATTAGGATTTTTTTTTATGTGTGAGTGCTTGAATCAGCTGATACCAAAAAGGTGTTATGTCAAATGGTTTTTTATGATGCTAATTGTTTACATTTTTTGGACTTCCTAGCTTTTGTCCCCTATGATTTTGTGTATGAGCTCCTTTATGGATGTTATCTCCTGTCTCTTTTTATATTTGTTATTTTCTTTTTCATTGTGGTTGCAAGTTTGTTTTTGGCCATTGTTTTGGTAATATGAACCGTTGATTTTGTGATTGTGTCTGTTAATTGATTTGATTTTGGATGTCAAGTGGCCTTCTTTGATGCTAATTCTATTAATTGATTTGTTTTTTAGATGTCAAGTGGTCTTCTCTGATGCTATGCTGATTCTTTATGTTTTTGGAGTTCTTGGTTGCTATACAATGTCGTTTTGTTTGTGAACTCCTTTTTACTTTTGTTAATTTCTTTGTCACTGAGGATCTTTGTGCTAGACCACTTCGACTTAACCATCTTGCATTCCTAATTCAATAAATCAGAAATAGAATAAAGAAGCAAAAGCCTCCTAGACCCATTTGGGTACCCACAAAAAATTAAAATAAAACATCACTGTGGACATTTGATTATGGAACATCCCTATGTGTTTTTAGATGTTCAACAGTTTCTTAAGTATTATGGGTGACTTAGCTGAGGTTCCGTTTTTTTCTTTCCACAGGATGAGACTGGGGATGAGATTAAGGAAACTTCAAGTCCTAAGAAAAAATTGTGATATTTAGAAATGAGAAGGTGACAATTGTGTAGTAACTGGTGAGGTTTTCATTCAGGTATGCCTATTTATAACCATATTATTATTTTTGAAGTGTGTTTGTGATAGTGTAAGAGACCATAAATCATCTTCAAACAATATATATGTGTATGATAATATGCTTATGTATGATAATGTGTGTGTATTTTTTTTAAATAGTGTATTATAAAGTGTGTGTGCATGATTTTGACTTACTGTACATAGGTATGTGCATAAAATGTCCTCAGAGCATATAAGAAAATAGTTGTTCTCTTGAAACTTTCAAATGGTTTCCTTATTCTTCTGCATGAACCGAATTGTATAGGCCTAGGCTCCACTGAGCCAGAACCGACATTCACATTAGTACATGGTCTGATTCTCGGTTATTAGCGAAACGGTTCACATGTAGGTATGGATATGAACAAGTCCGTGTAAATAAGAACACGTTGCACACCTGATCAACCGGCATAAACGACGGCCATTAAACCACCTCCGCGACAACGCGCGGGTCGAAACTTCTAGTATATAAGACATAAAAGGGTTTTTCTAAAGATGGGGCCCACACTTTTGTCTAATGTAATATATATAGGAATAAAAAATAGGCATATTTTTCGGCTTTTACTAAGTGGTTAGTCAAACATTACTCAATAATTATTCTGTATTTTTTTTGTTTTTACCGATATTAATACCATCAAATTCAAAAATTGAATTAACTAGAAACAAAAAAAAATACTTGTTAGGGCTCAAATCCACACTCTGCATCCAGGATATCATTTAACGTTTCATATGCTATCCGCATACTATGATGTTGTACATCCAGAAAAGTCTTAGGTGCTGTTTGGTTCGTGCTGAATCATTTGGTACTGAATGAATAAGTTGTCTGTATGGTAAAAAAATGCTGAATTAATAAGATGATGAAACCACTAGGACTTGTCCTAGTGGTTACCCCCTTTGCTCTTAGGGCTTTGGTTACTATGTGACCCAGGTTCTAATCCAAGGGGAGGCAGTTTTACCCCATGTTGTCCCAGGAGGGGGTTTCTGCCAGGAGAAAGCTTCAGGAGGGGGTGTCTTGGTTCTCACGGAGGTCCGAGTAATCGACCTTGGACATAGCCCCGCAAGGGTAGGTTTACACGTGAGACCAAAGTCGCCTGATCGATGCCGTTCCAAAAAAAAATAAGATGATGAATCATTATGTGCTGTTTGTTTGGACATCTGAATAACTATATAATAAAATTAAAAAAAACACTAACAAATCAGTTTGAGAATAAAAAAAAATCTATTTTTTGTTTCATGTAGCTTGTCCCATATTGGTATGATAACAAAACATCAAAATTTTATATTGATTACCTTGTCCCATATTATTGTGAGAACAAAAATTCTATTTTTTTTTCATTAAGCTTGTCCCACATTGATGTGGGAACAAAAACAAGGTTAGTTTATATATGAAAACCTACATGACATATTAAGTTCTTATGTTGTGTTTTACTCCGATATCTACCCGCGCGCAGGGGGGGGTGCAATTTGGTAAAATTGCCTTCCCGTACGTATACGTACGACCTGCGGACACGAATGCAACTCCGAAAAGCAGGGGGCGAGCACAAGTTTTGTTTTTTGGTGGCATTTGTTTCACCCGTTAGACATGATTGACACTTGCTTCTCACTCACACTTGTACTTCCACACGAACTCACTTAGTTACTTGCCGCTACCATTTGTACTCGACAGTTTCAGTGACATAAAATTAGTGACGTGTGTTATCATCACTCAAGGTTTTTTATGCCGGAGATCCTTAGAGACATCTAAGGATTAAGAGATTTTTCCTCGTACAAATCCTGGTGTTAATGCTTGTATTTTGAGAATTCCTTGGTTGTGGTTGATTTTAACTAATCTTTATTAAATCTTACTTAGCTACAAACTGTTTTATCAACTTACTTATTTTTTGCATCCTAGACACCAAGCCTCACAAACATATTTGATCACAAAATAGGTTGTAGTTTTTGGTCAAAACAATATTGATACCAGTACTGTTATTATTTGATTGGTAACCGTTAAATATAGTACTGATAGATCGGAAAGGTATCAATACTAAGTACAAACATCCTAATTCTAAATTTTATATAAATCATGGGCGGGAAGTTGATGATACATCTTAGGGGTGTTCAACGGTTCGGTTTACGGTTTATTCTGTTTATTTGATTTGGTTTATTTGGTTTGTAATTATTTTTTATCACATTCGTATCCAAACCAAATCGTATTGGATAACTTACAAACCAAATCAAATAAACCATATTCAATTCGGTTCGGTTCCGGTTCAGAATCGAATAAACCATATTCAAACCGTATAAACCGTATTCAACGGAGTAACATATTTTGCAAAAACACAGACAAAATCGAACTCATATATCAACAAAATCGAACTCACATACATGTCGAATCTAAACAGAGACGAAATCAAAGGTCGAGCTCGAGTGGTCGTCTCTCGTCCGGTAAACACTTGCTGCCTTTTACCGTTGTGGATTGTGGGAAGTGAACTGTGATTCTGGTAAGGGAAGACAAATAGGCGACGAATGGAATTGGAATGGACGAAGCGACAATGACGATTGCTTAAACAACCGTGAATGTTAACCCTAGTTTTTTAGATTGTGTCATTGTGTGGGCTTAACTTTTAACTCTATAAGTGGGCTAAAAAAACCCCTATTATTAAAAGGTTTACAAAAAAAGTTTTATATATATATATATATATATATATATATATATATATATATATATTCTATTATATGTATATAAATCTTATTCGGTTTAAATGGATAACCGAATAACCCAAATAAACCAAATAAAAACAAAAATCCAAAACCATAACCAAACCATAAACCGAATTCACAATTCGGATACGGTTTGAAACCGAATCGTAAACTGAATTCACAATTCGGATCGGTTTATTTGGATACGGATACGGTTCGGTTTGTCAGTTTTTTTGGATTTCAGTTATTTCTGGACACCCGTAATACATCTTTACAACACGAGACATACTTCTTGTCCAAAACGTGTGCGTACTTCCAAACACATTTAAGGAAAAATATTTCTAAACTAGTTTTCAATTATTCGTGCGAACAATAAAAAATTACACACTGAAACATAATGGTGTAAAACTAAATTAAAACCAAAGAAAAAACAACACTCGAATAATAAAAAATTTCACACCGAAATGTAACTGTGTAAAACTAAACAAAAGCTAAAAAAAATAAAAAAAAAATATTAAAAGAAACTAAACGTGAACCACCTATGTAGCTGCCATGACTGAAAAGATTAGTGTAGCGAACATCATTAGACTATGTAATTATGTATATATAGTATAGATTATCATGTTAGAGCATTTAGAGTGGATTTTTCATTTTTAACTCTTTTTCTAAAATTTAGAGTTTTCTTCTTATTTCCTTCTTCGTTGGAATCTC
Source organism: Deinandra increscens subsp. villosa (assembly GCA_039602395.1). Taxonomy (NCBI): domain Eukaryota; kingdom Viridiplantae; phylum Streptophyta; class Magnoliopsida; order Asterales; family Asteraceae; genus Deinandra; species Deinandra increscens. The sequence continues at coordinate 5,850 of JBCNJP010009314.1, forward strand.
CATCTCTATAATATCTACCTATATATTAAACAAAACATATCAAGTTGATTTGGCACCTTAGAAGGTTGTCCACATCATCAAGTGATGAGGTGGCATCCTCTCACACTAACCAAATCCTATGTGTCAAATTCTTGAGTTTTTAACTTTTCTTTAAAAATTTTATTACGTTTATCTGGTTTATTCGCGGATCCGGGTTAGATCCGGTTTTTAGTTTCGACCCGAGTATATAAGCTCTTTTTGAAACTGTAGTCTCATTTTTCAAGACACAATTTAGGGTTTTCCTTTGAAGTTCTCTCGATCTCACCAAACTTATCCCGATCTCCGTCGTCGAACATTCATTCAATCTCAGGTATGTTCAATCTCCGATTTGGTACCGAGTGCTTTCGATCATAGGTATTATAAGGTTTGTGTTCTTTAATTCTTCTTTTCAATTTTTTCGGTAGTGGGTTTTTTTTCTCTAGAATTGATCGAATTTGAAGCAGCTTTCGATTGTGACAAGGGTTTTCTGGGAATCTTTGGTGATTTTTTCATAGTTAAGGTATGAAATTGGTCTTGATTTCTGTTCTATTTTGTGAAATTGCTTTGTGTTTTTGATGATTTGTTATATAATCTGATTTATTGTGTATATGAAAGCTTCAATCATGAGATTTGCCTCTCAAATTGGGCAAAAAAACATTTAGACCGTTCAGTTATTGGTGCAGAGTATATGATACACACAAGGTGTTTGATAAAATGCTAATATATGATTTAGACTCATCAAATGCAGTCTCTTGATCTTTTTTATATAATTATTATTATGCTACAAATAATTAACTATGGAGCTTTGATTTAAGTAGTATCGCAATGAGTGAAGATAGTTCCTCACTCAATATCTCTGTTTGCCGCCAACAAACAAGGGTTGTTTCCCATCTAGATGCCAAGGTTAATGGGGTTGTTTCATCTGACTCAGTTTCCATTTTTTCTGAAAAAACCCTTTTGATGTTTAAATTTGAAATGTGTTTATGTTGCTATATTTATTTGATTACCACGGTTTTGGTTTGTAAATTTTTTTATGTTTGTGTGTTTGGAGTTTGGACAAGATGAAGATGTATATGTAATTATTCCCACATCAGAGTTTACTAAAAAGCTGTACTATTGGGGATCAGAACTGCAACTTTTACATATTAAGCCTGGGTTCCACAACTTTTACATAGAAACAATTGTTCTTTTACTTTTATCTTTTTTACCTTTGACATTGATTATAAAAAGGGTCGAACCAATATGAATAAAGCTTCTGAGCTGTATTCTAGAGATGATGACCTGGATTTGGCTGAATATCCATAGTAAGTTATTAAATATCAATTTTTACTGATCTTCTGCTGCTGTTCACATTTTTGGGGTGCCGTTCGTTGTTGGGTGTCTTTGTACTGCTTCCCATTAGTTATGCGATTTGGTTATCGCTTCATTTTTTCAATTTTATGCTTTCGGTGTTTATTAACAAACAATTACTTTCAGTATTCTTATGCAGGGCTGTTGTTTATATAGATGCTTTTCTGATCGTATTGTTTTAGATTTGTTCGTTTCTGCCAATTCATTCTGATTTTGGCTATGGAGGTGTTGGGATTGATCTCTACTTGCTGTTGTTTTGTGTGATTTAAGGTTAGTTTGTGTTGTTCATTCCGTTTATAGTTTTTTTTGGTTTATGGTGACTTGACTGCTAGATTAATTTGAGTAGATAATTTTGTTGCAAAGTATCTCAGAGTTCGGTGAGCTAAGGTTGCTTTGTTCTCTTGATGGTTACTTGAGGAGATAATTTTGGGATGTTTTTATGTTTCTGCTGTTCAGTCTTTTTTGAAAGGGTGCCATGTCTTTCACAGGTTTAAAGTTTTATGTTTATCATATGGTACTGGGATGTTTTTTTTTTTTTGTGTGTGTGTGTGTGTGTGTGTGTATTTGGTTATAAGACTGGCTTTTGATTGGGTTTGTGTTTGAGAAGTGGAAGTTTTTTGGGTGTGGCTAACGTCAGTTCCTTTTTTTGGTGTAATCATATCGTGTGCTCGACAGTTTTAAAGATGGAACTATTAAGGTTTTCACATGTTTTATCGGGTATAACGATTTGGTTTTGTGTTTGTGATTTAAGGTTGCTTTATTTCTCTTAATGGTTACTTCAGGAGATAATTTTGGGTTCTGTTTATGTTTCTGTTGTCCACTCTTTTAGAAATCTTTTTTTTTTTTTCTTTTATGTTTTTCCTTTCAAGTGATGAGGTGGCATCCTCTCACACTAACCAAATCCTATGTGTCAAATTCTTGAGTTTTTAACTTTTCTTTAAAAATTTTATTACGTTTATCTGGTTTATTCGCGGATCCGGGTTAGATCCGGTTTTTAGTTTCGACCCGAGTATATAAGCTCTTTTTGAAACTGTAGTCTCATTTTTCAAGACACAATTTAGGGTTTTCCTTTGAAGTTCTCTCGATCTCACCAAACTTATCCCGATCTCCGTCGTCGAACATTCATTCAATCTCAGGTATGTTCAATCTCCGATTTGGTACCGAGTGCTTTCGATCATAGGTATTATAAGGTTTGTGTTCTTTAATTCTTCTTTTCAATTTTTTCGGTAGTGGGTTTTTTTTCTCTAGAATTGATCGAATTTGAAGCAGCTTTCGATTGTGACAAGGGTTTTCTGGGAATCTTTGGTGATTTTTTCATAGTTAAGGTATGAAATTGGTCTTGATTTCTGTTCTATTTTGTGAAATTGCTTTGTGTTTTTGATGATTTGTTATATAATCTGATTTATTGTGTATATGAAAGCTTCAATCATGAGATTTGCCTCTCAAATTGGGCAAAAAAACATTTAGACCGTTCAGTTATTGGTGCAGAGTATATGATACACACAAGGTGTTTGATAAAATGCTAATATATGATTTAGACTCATCAAATGCAGTCTCTTGATCTTTTTTATATAATTATTATTATGCTACAAATAATTAACTATGGAGCTTTGATTTAAGTAGTATCGCAATGAGTGAAGATAGTTCCTCACTCAATATCTCTGTTTGCCGCCAACAAACAAGGGTTGTTTCCCATCTAGATGCCAAGGTTAATGGGGTTGTTTCATCTGACTCAGTTTCCATTTTTTCTGAAAAAACCCTTTTGATGTTTAAATTTGAAATGTGTTTATGTTGCTATATTTATTTGATTACCACGGTTTTGGTTTGTAAATTTTTTTATGTTTGTGTGTTTGGAGTTTGGACAAGATGAAGATGTATATGTAATTATTCCCACATCAGAGTTTACTAAAAAGCTGTACTATTGGGGATCAGAACTGCAACTTTTACATATTAAGCCTGGGTTCCACAACTTTTACATAGAAACAATTGATCTTTTACTTTTATCTTTTTTACCTTTGACATTGATTATAAAAAGGGTCGAACCAATATGAATAAAGCTTCTGAGATGTAGTCTAGAGATGATGACCTGGATTTGGCTGAATATCCATAGTAAGTTATTAAATATCAATTTTTACTGATCTTCTGCTGCTGTTCACATTTTTGGGGTGCCGTTCGTTGTTGGGTGTCTTTGTACTGCTTCCCATTAGTTATGCGATTTGGTTATCGCTTCATTTTTTCAATTTTATGCTTTCGGTGTTTATTAACAAACAATTACTTTCAGTATTCTTATGCAGGGCTGTTGTTTATATAGATGCTTTTCTGATCGTATTGTTTTAGATTTGTTCGTTTCTGCCAATTCATTCTGATTTTGGCTATGGAGGTGTTGGGATTGATCTCTACTTGCTGTTGTTTTGTGTGATTTAAGGTTAGTTTGTGTTGTTCATTCCGTTTATAGTTTTTTTTTGGTTTATGGTGACTTGACTGCTAGATTAATTTGAGTAGATAATTTTGTTGCAAAGTATCTCAGAGTTCGGTGAGCTAAGGTTGCTTTGTTCTCTTGATGGTTACTTGAGGAGATAATTTTGGGATGTTTTTATGTTTCTGCTGTTCAGTCTTTTTTGAAAGGGTGCCATGTCTTTCACAGGTTTAAAGTTTTATGTTTATCATATGGTACTGGGATGTTTTTTTTTGTTGTGTGTGTGTGTGTGTGTGTGTATTTGGTTATAAGACTGGCTTTTGATTGGGTTTGTGTTTGAGAAGTGGAAGTTTTTTGGGTGTGGCTAACGTCAGTTCCTTTTTTTGGTGTAATCATATCGTGTGCTCGACAGTTTTAAAGATGGAACTATTAAGGTTTTCACATGTTTTATCGGGTATAACGATTTGGTTTTGTGTTTGTGATTTAAGGTTGCTTTATTTCTCTTAATGGTTACTTCAGGAGATAATTTTGGGTTCTGTTTATGTTTCTGTTGTCCACTCTTTTAGAAATCTTTTTTTTTTTTCTTTTATGTTTTTCCTTTCAAGTGATGAGGTGGCATCCTCTCACACTAACCAAATCCTATGTGTCAAATTCTTGAGTTTTTAACTTTTCTTTAAAAATTTTATTACGTTTATCTGGTTTATTCGCGGATCCGGGTTAGATCCGGTTTTTAGTTTCGACCCGAGTATATAAGCTCTTTTTGAAACTGTAGTCTCATTTTTCAAGACACAATTTAGGGTTTTCCTTTGAAGTTCTCTCGATCTCACCAAACTTATCCCGATCTCCGTCGTCGAACATTCATTCAATCTCAGGTATGTTCAATCTCCGATTTGGTACCGAGTGCTTTCGATCATAGGTATTATAAGGTTTGTGTTCTTTAATTCTTCTTTTCAATTTTTTCGGTAGTGGGTTTTTTTTCTCTAGAATTGATCGAATTTGAAGCAGCTTTCGATTGTGACAAGGGTTTTCTGGGAATCTTTGGTGATTTTTTCATAGTTAAGGTATGAAATTGGTCTTGATTTCTGTTCTATTTTGTGAAATTGCTTTGTGTTTTTGATGATTTGTTATATAATCTGATTTATTGTGTATATGAAAGCTTCAATCATGAGATTTGCCTCTCAAATTGGGCAAAAAAACATTTAGACCGTTCAGTTATTGGTGCAGAGTATATGATACACACAAGGTGTTTGATAAAATGCTAATATATGATTTAGACTCATCAAATGCAGTCTCTTGATCTTTTTTATATAATTATTATTATGCTACAAATAATTAACTATGGAGCTTTGATTTAAGTAGTATCGCAATGAGTGAAGATAGTTCCTCACTCAATATCTCTGTTTGCCGCCAACAAACAAGGGTTGTTTCCCATCTAGATGCCAAGGTTAATGGGGTTGTTTCATCTGACTCAGTTTCCATTTTTTCTGAAAAAACCCATTTGATGTTTAAATTTGAAATGTGTTTATGTTGCTATATTTATTTGATTACCACGGTTTTGGTTTGTAAATTTTTTTATGTTTGTGTGTTTGGAGTTTGGACAAGATGAAGATGTATATGTAATTATTCCCACATCAGAGTTTACTAAAAAGCTGTACTATTGGGGATCAGAACTGCAACTTTTACATATTAAGCCTGGGTTCCACAACTTTTACATAGAAACAATTGTTCTTTTACTTTTATCTTTTTTACCTTTGACATTGATTATAAAAAGGGTCGAACCAATATGAATAAAGCTTCTGAGCTGTAGTCTAGAGATGATGACCTGGATTTGGCTGAATATCCATAGTAAGTTATTAAATATCAATTTTTACTGATCTTCTGCTGCTGTTCACATTTTTGGGGTGCCGTTCGTTGTTGGGTGTCTTTGTACTGCTTCCCATTAGTTATGCGATTTGGTTATCGCTTCATTTTTTCAATTTTATGCTTTCGGTGTTTATTAACAAACAATTACTTTCAGTATTCTTATGCAGGGCTGTTGTTTATATAGATGCTTTTCTGATCGTATTGTTTTAGATTTGTTCGTTTCTGCTAATTCATTCTGATTTTGGCTATGGAGGTGTTGGGATTGATCTCTACTTGCTGTTGTTTTGTGTGATTTAAGGTTAGTTTGTGTTGTTCATTCCGTTTATAGTTTTTTTTTGGTTTATGGTGACTTGACTGCTAGATTAATTTGAGTAGATAATTTTGTTGCAAAGTATCTCAGAGTTCGGTGAGCTAAGGTTGCTTTGTTCTCTTGATGGTTACTTGAGGAGATAATTTTGGGATGTTTTTATGTTTCTGCTGTTCAGTCTTTTTTGAAAGGGTGCCATGTCTTTCACAGGTTTAAAGTTTTATGTTTATCATATGGTACTGGGATGTTTTTTTTTGTGTGTGTGTGTGTGTGTGTGTGTGTGTGTGTGTATTTGGTTATAAGACTGGCTTTTGATTGGGTTTGTGTTTGAGAAGTGGAAGTTTTTTGGGTGTGGCTAACGTTAGTTCCTTTTTTTGGTGTAATCATATCGTGTGCTCGACAGTTTTAAAGATGGAACTATTAAGGTTTTCACATGTTTTATCGGGTATAACGATTTGGTTTTGTGTTTGTGATTTAAGGTTGCTTTATTTCTCTTAATGGTTACTTCAGGAGATAATTTTGGGTTCTGTTTATGTTTCTGTTGTCCACTCTTTTAGAAATCTTTTTTTTTTTTTCTTTTATGTTTTTCCTTTCAAGTGATGAGGTGGCATCCTCTCACACTAACCAAATCCTATGTGTCAAATTCTTGAGTTTTTAACTTTTCTTTAAAAATTTTATTACGTTTATCTGGTTTATTCGCGGATCCGGGTTAGATCCGGTTTTTAGTTTCGACCCGAGTATATAAGCTCTTTTTGAAACTGTAGTCTCATTTTTCAAGACACAATTTAGGGTTTTCCTTTGAAGTTCTCTCGATCTCACCAAACTTATCCCGATCTCCGTCGTCGAACATTCATTCAATCTCAGGTATGTTCAATCTCCGATTTGGTACCGAGTGCTTTCGATCATAGGTATTATAAGGTTTGTGTTCTTTAATTCTTCTTTTCAATTTTTTCGGTAGTGGGTTTTTTTTCTCTAGAATTGATCGAATTTGAAGCAGCTTTCGATTGTGACAAGGGTTTTCTGGGAATCTTTGGTGATTTTTTCATAGTTAAGGTATGAAATTGGTCTTGATTTCTGTTCTATTTTGTGAAATTGCTTTGTGTTTTTGATGATTTGTTATATAATCTGATTTATTGTGTATATGAAAGCTTCAATCATGAGATTTGCCTCTCAAATTGGGCAAAAAAACATTTAGACCGTTCAGTTATTGGTGCAGAGTATATGATACACACAAGGTGTTTGATAAAATGCTAATATATGATTTAGACTCATCAAATGCAGTCTCTTGATCTTTTTTATATAATTATTATTATGCTACAAATAATTAACTATGGAGCTTTGATTTAAGTAGTATCGCAATGAGTGAAGATAGTTCCTCACTCAATATCTCTGTTTGCCGCCAACAAACAAGGGTTGTTTCCCATCTAGATGCCAAGGTTAATGGGGTTGTTTCATCTGACTCAGTTTCCATTTTTTCTGAAAAAACCCTTTTGATGTTTAAATTTGAAATGTGTTTATGTTGCTATATTTATTTGATTACCACGGTTTTGGTTTGTAAATTTTTTTATGTTTGTGTGTTTGGAGTTTGGACAAGATGAAGATGTATATGTAATTATTCCCACATCAGAGTTTACTAAAAAGCTGTACTATTGGGGATCAGAACTGCAACTTTTACATATTAAGCCTGGGTTCCACAACTTTTACATAGAAACAATTGTTCTTTTACTTTTATCTTTTTTACCTTTGACATTGATTATAAAAAGGGTCGAACCAATATGAATAAAGCTTCTGAGCTGTAGTCTAGAGATGATGACCTGGATTTGGCTGAATATCCATAGTAAGTTATTAAATATCAATTTTTACTGATCTTCTGCTGCTGTTCACATTTTTGGGGTGCCGTTCGTTGTTGGGTGTCTTTGTACTGCTTCCCATTAGTTATGCGATTTGGTTATCGCTTCATTTTTTCAATTTTATGCTTTCGGTGTTTATTAACAAACAATTACTTTCAGTATTCTTATGCAGGGCTGTTGTTTATATAGATGCTTTTCTGATCGTATTGTTTTAGATTTGTTCGTTTCTGCTAATTCATTCTGATTTTGGCTATGGAGGTGTTGGGATTGATCTCTACTTGCTGTTGTTTTGTGTGATTTAAGGTTAGTTTGTGTTGTTCATTCCGTTTATAGTTTTTTTTGGTTTATGGTGACTTGACTGCTAGATTAATTTGAGTAGATAATTTTGTTGCAAAGTATCTCAGAGTTCGGTGAGCTAAGGTTGCTTTGTTCTCTTGATGGTTACTTGAGGAGATAATTTTGGGATGTTTTTATGTTTCTGCTGTTCAGTCTTTTTTGAAAGGGTGCCATGTCTTTCACAGGTTTAAAGTTTTATGTTTATCATATGGTACTGGGATGTTTTTTTTTGTGTGTGTGTGTGTGTGTGTGTGTGTGTGTGTATTTGGTTATAAGACTGGCTTTTGATTGGGTTTGTGTTTGAGAAGTGGAAGTTTTTTGGGTGTGGCTAACGTCAGTTCCTTTTTTTGGTGTAATCATATCGTGTGCTCGACAGTTTTAAAGATGGAACTATTAAGGTTTTCACATGTTTTATCGGGTATAACGATTTGGTTTTGTGTTTGTGATTTAAGGTTGCTTTATTTCTCTTAATGGTTACTTCAGGAGATAATTTTGGGTTCTGTTTATGTTTCTGTTGTCCACTCTTTTAGAAATCTTTTTTTTTTTTCTTTTATGTTTTTCCTTTCAAGTGATGAGGTGGCATCCTCTCACACTAACCAAATCCTATGTGTCAAATTCTTGAGTTTTTAACTTTTCTTTAAAAATTTTATTACGTTTATCTGGTTTATTCGCGGATCCGGGTTAGATCCGGTTTTTAGTTTCGACCCGAGTATATAAGCTCTTTTTGAAACTGTAGTCTCATTTTTCAAGACACAATTTAGGGTTTTCCTTTGAAGTTCTCTCGATCTCACCAAACTTATCCCGATCTCCGTCGTCGAACATTCATTCAATCTCAGGTATGTTCAATCTCCGATTTGGTACCGAGTGCTTTCGATCATAGGTATTATAAGGTTTGTGTTCTTTAATTCTTCTTTTCAATTTTTTCGGTAGTGGGTTTTTTTTCTCTAGAATTGATCGAATTTGAAGCAGCTTTCGATTGTGACAAGGGTTTTCTGGGAATCTTTGGTGATTTTTTCATAGTTAAGGTATGAAATTGGTCTTGATTTCTGTTCTATTTTGTGAAATTGCTTTGTGTTTTTGATGATTTGTTATATAATCTGATTTATTGTGTATATGAAAGCTTCAATCATGAGATTTGCCTCTCAAATTGGGCAAAAAAACATTTAGACCGTTCAGTTATTGGTGCAGAGTATATGATACACACAAGGTGTTTGATAAAATGCTAATATATGATTTAGACTCATCAAATGCAGTCTCTTGATCTTTTTTATAT
>JBCNJP010009317.1:0-10473 GCA_039602395.1 Deinandra increscens subsp. villosa
CTTGTGTTTGAACTAACCCTGATTCGTTTAGTATTTGTAACTATGGTTGTGGATCCTGGTCTAGTCGCGCCCCTTAACGGTATAAACTCCGTTAGTGGTATTTTGGGGGTGTTACATTGACACACAACTCGATATGATTTGGTTGTGCTTGGATGATAGTTTGTTCTGGCGAGACGGTTCTGGCATGTTCGTCGAGAGCTGTTTCATGGTGCATACTTTGATTGTGGAGGATTTTTGGCATTTGTGGATTCAGCTCTGGCACCTGTTCAGTCAAGAGCTGGTTTTGATTCATTTTTCAGCATCCAGACACTGGCACATGACAGTGACAGGGGAGTATTTCAGTTCCCTTTCCCCTTTATGTTGTTTTGTTTAGCGTACATTAGGGACAATGTACGAATTAAGTGTGGGGATGGGGGTAAATTGAACTGAAATTGCTAAAATTGTGAAAATTTTCAAATTTTCTTATCATTTCCCCCTGTTTTTAGTTGAAATTGAGATTTGTGCCCGTCTTTTTACTCATGGAAGTGGGCCCGTTGATGTAATTCATGACGTTTTGCTCGCCTATGTATACGATGCTTGTCTCTAGTCAAAACCTTTTCTTCAAGTATCTTGAAAAAGTATTTCCAAGCAAGTGTTTTTCAAATAAAATCAATAAATGGAATGCTTTACTTAGTGAAACTATCGGATGGGGGATTGATAGCTTGCATCATACCGGTAGCCCTTTTTCATCCGTTTTCGTGAGTTATTTAAGCCTAAATTGCATTATATGTTACATTTTTTTACTCACTTTCGTTTGGTTGAGTGTTATGCCATCATGCGCTTTCATTTTAGAACTTGTGTTGTTTATACGTGTCGAGATCATGAACTAAAATTGGGCATAGAAATGATAGAGGCATTAGGATTAACCCCATTTGATTTAGCCTCTTTCTTTGATCTTATCATTTTTCCTACCCTAAAGCATCATCCCTTAGAAAAACCCGTTGAGCCTTTTTCCTTCTCGTTTGATTTTCCCACTTTTTGACCCATTTAGCCTTTTGTTTAGCCTTGATTTTTGTTCTTTAACCCTTGTGTGAAGAATCCGGATTAGTTTAGGATTTTGTGAGTATATTTTTGTTAGTTTCACTAAGTCATATTTAGTAAAAAAAAAAAAAAAAAGTGATTAAGTGTGATTCTCCTAGGACTCAATCTCCATTCTAGGAATTCATATGAGATTGCAAAAAAAAAAAAAAAAAAAAAAAAAGAAAGAAAAAAAAATGAAGAAAAAAAAATGCAGAAAATTCTAGCTCGTTATTGGAGGTCATAGACCAAAGATAAAGCTAAAAAAAAAAAGTGTTTTCTTAGTTTGTGTGTTCGGGTCAAAATTACCCGACTTGGAGTTATTTATGTAAATAGTTTTTCTTTTAGTTTGTTTATTGACTTTTCCGGATTTCTAAACACTTCGCCACTTTCACATTCCCATTCCCATTCCATACCCTAAACCCTAGCCTAACATTACAACCCTTAATAAAGTCCTCTAGATTTATGTCCGGTTTTATGTTATTTGGTGGAGATGCGATTTCGATACAAGCTTATGACAATGGGGTGCATGTTTGGCCTTGAGTGATCCACTTAAATCGATGATCTTTTTAATCATTTATCCACTAAATTTCACCGAGTTGAGTGATCATTGTGAGGGGTGTGATGCTTGTTTGATTGAACCTTGATGTGTGTTGAACTAGTAAGCATTTCCATGTTTTTACATATATGTCATAATTGCTTGTTGGATTATAAATCTTTTGAAAAGTGTAAATCTTGAGAATTGGTGATGCTTGTGGGCTTGAGTAGTTGCATTGGGTTGGGTGAGGCGTTGCGTTGTCGATTGGCTTGTGGAAGTGTTGCATTAGATTTTTGCTTGAGGGCAAGCAAAGTTTAAGTGTGGGGATATTTGATGTGTAGCATCATGTACATAAAATAAATAAATAAAACCCCCTCATTTAAATAGATGTTTAATTGAAAAATATTAAATTTGGTGTTTATTTGAGTTTTTAATTTAAAAGTTCTCAAATTTGGTGCTTAATTGTATTTATATTTGAATTTTAGGTGTTTGGTGGATCCGTGATGATTTTAGAAGAATATTGAAAAAAACGAGACCAAAAACGGAGATCGTATGAGAAAGTTAAAGAAGTTTAAAGAAAAAGAAAAAAATAGGAGGCTGCAGGGATAGAACCTGCGACCTCTAGGTTATGCAGCGAGAACCAAACCACCAGTCCAACGTTTCATGTTGGTTTTATTGCAGCTTAACATGATTTTATACTATTTTTCTGCGAGCCCAGTTTACAGCCCAACAGACCTGGACGCGACCAGAACTCAATTTTGCACTATAAAAGCATTGGAGGCGCCGTTTTTTGTAGTTTTTCACCTCTAATAAACCCTAAAAACCCTCTCCTAGATATGGAACTTTAAAGGAAGGATTAAAGATCAAGATTGAAGCTTTTGGATGTGAAATTTGAAGATTTTCAACCCTTCGGTTTCCATTTTCTCATAGAAGCTAGATTTCTTTATCTTTTTTTCTTTATTTCTTTGTTTATGAACTTAATAAAGATGAGATTTTTAAGGGGGTTTATCATGTTTAGTGGCTAGTTTTCTTGTATTCACCTAGATTTGATGATTCTTGACCCGTTTGACATTTAAAGTTTGACTTTTTGACATAATCTTGTGAAATTGCTCTTTGATTTTGATTTGGATGCTTTGGATGAACATGTATGCATGTTTAGCTTCTGTTTTTATCATGTTATGTGGGTAAATTGATGTGGATTGTAGAACTATAACCATTTATTGATTAGCTTATTGTTAATCGGTTGACTTTTTGGAGTTTATTGATTAATGCATGATCCGGAGACCTCCTACATGATAATATGATATGGATTTGGGGCTGATTTTGTGTGCATCTATATGGGATAGAGTTGACCGATTCGTTTCATGTACTAGGAAATAGCTATGCATTGTTTAGTGAGTTAGGGTGCTTATGACCATAAGATTCGAGCTCGTTTATTCGTGTTTAGAGTTTTATAGGTCCTAGGCTATTCATTTCAGAATCATTGCATGTTTTAGGTCCCATTTAGAGAGACCCTTTTTGTGGTTTCCTTTTACGTGTGCATTTAGTCCGCTTTGACCGAAGCGATTATACCATTGGGCAATTTTACATAGTTTTCTATCCGAGCTTCATTTAGGATTACCTTAGTGATTAGGATGTGTCTATAGTCCTATTTCATTTTGCTTTTCATCATTAGTGGATAGTGATCGTGTTGATTAGTCAAACAAGGGGTCTTATTGGGTTTAGAGGATTCTTATCTAGGTGATACTTTTCTCCGATTTTTTTTTCCATATTTTGCTTTTGTTATCTGTTTTAGTTTTTCTGTTTAGTTTTTTTTTGTGTTATTTCTCAAATTCATTTTCATCGGTTTGATATTAGCAAAGATCCAGTATCGGCAGTCTACATACGCGTCCACGGATTGATATCCGGTTCTTACCAATAATATACTGCATACGACGGGTTCACTGCCCTTGTGTGTAGTTTGGTTACTTAGTGATTACCATTTTAAGCTTGACCACGTTTTTATATATCCAAATTTACGCCAAAAACTTGATGTGTATAATTTGAATATATAAAAACGTGGTCAAGCTTTAAATGGTAATCACCAAGTGACCAAACTACACACCAGGACAGTGAACCCGTCGTATGCAGTAAAGTATTGGTAAGAACCGGATATCAATCCGTGGACGCGTATGTAGACTCCCGATACTGGATCTTTGCTAATATCTAACCGATGAAAATGATTTTGAGAATTAATTATGAAAGCTAAACTAATTAACTAAGCAGACAGAAAACAAACAGGTAACGAAAGCAAGCTATAGAAAAATCAGTCGGAGAAAAGTATCACCTAGATAAGAATCATCTAAACCCAATAAGACCCCTAGTTTGACTAATCAACACGATCACTATCCACTAATGATGAAAACCAAAATGAAATAGGACTATAGACACATCCTAATCACTAAGGTAATCCTAAATGAAGCTCGGATAGAAAACTATGTAAAATTGCCCAATGGTCTAATCGCTTCGGTCAAAGCGGACTAAACGTACACGCAAAAGGAAACCACAAGAAAGTCTCTCTAAATGGCACCTAACACATGCAATGATTCTGAAATGAATAGCCTAGGACCTAGAAAACTCTAAACACGTATAAGCGAGCTTGAATCTTATGGTCATAAGCACCCTAACTCACTAAACAATACGTAACTATTTCCTAGTACGTGAAACGAGTCGGTCAACTCTATCCCAAATAGATGCACACAAATTCAGCCCCAAAGCCATATCATATTATCATGTAGGAGGTCTCCGGATCATGCAATAATCAATAAACTTTAAAAAGTCAACCGATTAACAATAAGCTAACCAATAAACGGTTGTAGTTCTACAATCCACATCAATTTACCCACATAACATGATAAAAACAGAAGCTAAACATGCATACATGTTCATCCAAAGCATCCAAATCAAAATCAAAGAGCAATTTCACAAGATTATGTCAAAAAGTCAAACTTTAAAGGTCAAACGGGTCAAGAATCATCAAATCTAGGTGAATACAAGAAAACTAGCCACTAAACATGATAAACCCCCTTAAAAATCTCATCTTTAATAAGTTCATAAACAAAGAAATAAAGAAAAAAAGATAAAGAAATCTAGCCTCTATGAGAAAATGGAAACCGAAGGGTTGAAAATCTTCAAATTTCATATCCAAAAGCTTCAATCTTGATCTTTAATCCTTCCTTTAAAGTTCCATATCTAGGAGAGGGTTTTTAGGGATTATTAGAGGTGAAAAACTACAAAAAACGGTGCCTCCAATGCTTTTATAGTGCAAAATTGAGTTCTGGTCGCGTCCAGGTCTGTTGGGCTGTAAACTGGGCTCGCAGAAAAATAGTATAAAATCATGTTAAGCTGCAATAAAACCAACATGAAACGCTGGAGTGGTGGTTTGGTTCTCGCTGCATAACCCAGAGGTCGCAGGTTCTATCCCTGCAGCCTCCTATTTTTTTCTTTTTCTTTAAACTTCCGTAACTTTCTCATACGATCTCCGTTTTTGGTCTCGTTTTTTTCAATATTCTTCTAAAATCATCACGGATCCACCAAACACCTAAAATTCAAATATAAATATAATTAAGCACCAAATTTGAGAACTTTTAAATTAAAAACTCAAATAAACACCAAATTTAATATTTTTCAATTAAACATCTATTTAAATGAAGGGGTTTTATTTATTTATTTTATGTACATGAAGCTACACATCAGTAATGTAAATGACTCCTTAACTCCGTTAAATTGGTGTGGATAGCTAAAGAATGGTCTACTAGCATGTGTGTGTGTATATATATATATATATATATATATGGTTGTTTTTATAACTCGGTTAATTCGGGTTAGAAGAGCACAACGAATGGGGCAAAGTACAAGCGAAAAACTAATTGAATGTGCAGGTGGGGGAGTCTGGGACGCCCAGAAGGGAGTCTGGACGCCTGGGGAGTCTAGACGCCCTTTTCTGGACGCAAGGGAGTCTGGACGCCATTTTTGGAGTTTGCCAATGCCCCTGGACTATTTTCTTGAATTCTTCATGAATTGGATTGTATTGCGCGATTTATTGCTTTAGGCCATTAATACTAATGTGTTACTAGTATTGGTGGCAGGTAAACGCTAGCGGGCGGGTCACGGTCGAACCGGAAAGCTCATGGAACTGAACACACCTCTGTTTTGGGATATTTGTGGTTATTTTTGGTAAATGAAGTTGTATGTTGCGTACTCTGATGAGACGTGTATCTTAAACATGTTTTGATTGTGTGTGAAGTTGACCGATAATTATCGGATTTTGAAGTACTTAAGTAATGAAATTTTCAAATCCATATTTTTATCAATTGAATATACATCTAAGCGGGATGGGGCCTTACAAGTTGGTATCAGAGCCACGGTTTGAGGGATTCAAGTGTCGTGGGGGCACTTGAACTCAAACCAAGTGCTCGTGATGGGAAAGGGTGTTCAGTTCAAGGCTCGATCTTGTCGCCCGGTAAGTGATCCTTACATGAATTATATCTTGTTAATATTATAAATTGATAAATGAGATGTGATGACCACTACTGTGGTCGAATTGAAAGCTGAATTTGATTGTAAAGCTGTGAATGTGTATATGCGGTAAAGCTGAATCTGGTTGTAAAGCTGTGATTGTGTATGTGCGGTAAAGCTGAATCTGATTGTAAAGTTGTGAGTGTGTATGTGCGCTAAAGTTGAATCTGATTTTAAAGATGTGAGTGTGTATGTACGGTAAAGTTGGATCTGAGTGTAAAGTTGTGAGTTTGTATGTGCGGTAAAGCTGAATCTGATTGTAAAGCTGTGAGTGTGTATGTACAGTAAAGCTGGATTTGATTGTAAATCTGTGAGTGTGTATGTGCGGTAAAGCTGAATCTGATTGTAAAACTGTGAGTGTGTATGTACGTTAAAGCTGAATCTGATTGTAAAGCTGTGATTGTGTATGTGCGGTAAAGCTGAATCTGATTGTAAAGCTATGAGTGTGTATGTGCACTAAAGCTGAATATGATTGTAAAGTTGTGATTGTGTGTGCGGTAAAGTTGAATGTGATAGAAAAGTTGTGAGTATATTTGTGCGTTAAAGCAGAGTGTGATGACTATGCAATGATGTCATGATTGTTTAGAATTATTAGAGCGGAATATGAAGATGATGTCATGATTGTTTAGAATTATTAGAGCGGAGTGTGATGACTATGCAATGACATAAAGTCATTTAATAGTAAAACACTAATCAATTTACCATAAAGTCTAACATGCTAAAACATACAAATGAAATTAACTATATTATATGACTTTAAATCACTATCAACTTTGTAAGTTTCTTTATAATAAAATATTTATAAAACATAAGCTCTTATAAATTAATGATGGTGAATATCAAACATCAAAAACACCATTAAATAATTTAATGAAGAAATATAAATGGTTTTCCTCATTTTGCCTACCAATTATGAATATAACATTCATATTTGATGCAATTAAATGGCTATCAAAACGATTATCAAGAAATGAATTATTATATTAGTTAATTTAAAATTGCTAGTATGTATATAACACATTCATTTGTTTTTTTTATAAGAATCACATCATAACAATCAAATGATCATAAAGAACATCACTTTCATACTTCTTTTCTTTCAATAATATGACGAACATGTTTTTTTTTTGTTTTTTTAATATAAACCATGAATATATTTTGCAAATAAAGTATAATAATGATTTATACTAAACCAATTCATATTAGCTTGATGAAAATCTATAATTGTATTGAACCACTACATATAAATCTCTATTTAACCCAACATTGTATGAATTACAACAGGGATTATTTAAGAGATTAAAGATAGGAGAAAAAATAAGTTAACTAGCCAATGTTTCCTTACCTTACGATGATCATACTCCAAAAGCAACTCGTGGTGATAACGTGTTGAATAATAACAGCCTATTAGTAATATACAAATAATATTAGAACATATGAACATGGAGAAGATATATATTAGAGAAGGGAAGTATATATTCATATATTGATCATTTATCAAATACAACAACCCACTATATATAGGGCATAAGATATGAATGCAACATAATGATACAAATGAATTAGGAACATGTATAGTCATAATAACTATTCATAATAATAAATATTCATAATAAACACGGGATTATCTACTCTTAAACGAGAGGTTTTTGAACTGCGGGTTGCGACTGGAATCTGATGCATACAAAAAAAAGAAGGTAAACCCAATCTGAATGGGTTGGTTTGTAATACATTTAGATAGCATATCAAATAAAACTAATATATAAATAAAAATATAGTCTCGAGTAAAATAGTAATAGAAATGCGGTTGAAAACTCTTTTGTCACAAACGAAAAATGGGTTTAACATCGCGAGTAAAAAAAAACACCTAATAAAGTGAACGTTAGTTTAGGCCAAAAAGATTAGAAATGTGCAACTTCCATTGAGGTGTAGTGGTAAGAAGCCTGTGTTCTCTACTTGAGACACAGGTTCGATTCTTACGGGTAGCACTTTGGAAGGGGCATTGACGATGAGGGGATACTTGGGGCTGAAAGGTCACAAGTTCGATCCCTGAGCTCCCAGGTTTTACCACCCGGCCGCTCGCGGAGGTGGATTTTCCCTGGAATGAGCTCAACTGGTGTAAATAGTCCCCAGGTTTTCCAGGGCATTCGTTGGCCGTTCAAAAAAAAAGATTAGAAATGTAAAAATGACATCTAATAATAAATGAATATCGTTATTTTCTCCCAAGTAACGAAAAAGTAAAGAAATTAACAACTGAAAGATGTCAAGAGTAAACAATAATTATAAAAACAAAGGCTCAAAACTCAAAAGAGACGTTTTCGCATCTATAAGGACTCGGGTCTTAAATGTGAAAATTATCAATTCTACATGGAGTAAAAAAATTACAATTAAGCACTTAATAAAGAATCTAAGTTCTTAAGGCTAAAATACACATTTATGCCAAATCAGAATTGAACTCGTGATCTTAAGACTATTTGTATTGGTGATAGATTGGATTGAATTAGTGGGCTAGGAGAACTAAAAAAAAGAAAAAGTCTTCATAGTTCGTGATAAATACACGAACGGTTTTTTCCACCGATCTTAGATCATGATGTGCAATCTCAATTCTCTTCTTTTGATTCCACCCTGTACTTACATGTGGAGTAATCCTATTGGTCACCTTTTATTTTTCTTCTCTTTTTCTTTCCTAATAATTCTTTTTATACATAATGTTATTTTTCTTAAATAACTTGTAATATTTAACTTTATAAGAAAATCTAAACACACGTTATTATTTGACCCTTTTTTGTGAACATACACGTATAAATTTTATTAAAAACGAAGATGTTTCAAAAAATCATATTTTAATATAAAATAAATAGGCCTGTAAACGAACCGAACGTTCAGTGAACAATTCGTGAATCGTTCGGCGGGAAGTTCGTTTATGTTCGTTTATTTACTAAATGAACGAACACGAACAAATTTTTTTGTTCATTTAATTAAATGAACGAACATGAACAATTGTCTCGCTCGTTCATTTATGTTCGTGAACGTTCGTTTATTTATGTTAATGTATATGTGTTCGTATATATTCGATTATGTTCATTTACGTTTGTTTATTTTTATTAATATAATAATATAAGAAATTTTAATAATAAAATACTTAAATTAAGATTGTTGGATGAGTCTTTATCGATTTTGTAATGATTTATGAAAATTTGAACCATTCGTTTAGATGTTTTTCTTGATTATTGACATTGTTGGAAACAAGGTGTGGTTCTTTATATTCGCTTAAATTTCTGTTCGTTTAAATATATGTTCGTGAACCGTTCGTTTAGTCTTAAACGAACGAACATAAACGAACACGAACATGACCATTTCCTTAATGAACGAACACGAACAAGAAAATTTTTGTTCGACTAATGTTCGTGTTCGTGTTCGTGTTCATGTTCGCTTAAAGTTAAATGAACGAACACGAACATGCCCCTGTTCGTGTTCGTTCGGTTCATTTACAGGCCTAAAAATAAACATAAAAAATTAGTCGTGTATCTCATCTGCAATGTGTCACTATACTACTGGTTGTTTATGGTTTTTTTTTTAAAGTTATCCTAAATAATATACACATATATATAATAAAAAATTAGGTTGGATTGGATTGTGAATGTGGGTGAAAAAATAAGTTAGATTGGATTGTGTATGTGGAAGAGAGAGAAATTAGTTTTTTAATAGAAGATTGGATTGGATTGGGTCACCGATATGGATAATCAGTAGCAAGAGATCACGTTAACCACTCATTTATAATTATCGAGGTTGAATTAAATAGAAAGTTGATTTTGCCTAAAAAAAATTATGAAACAATAGAAACAATAGAACTTTGACATGTGTCATAATTAAAAAAGAAAGAGTAATTACATTTTAGTCTATAGATAAAACAATACATATAATGTTGTCTTAACGCAAAACAACATATATATAAAACCAAGTATATTTTTAATGCAAAGCAGCACAATTATACGTGTTGTTTTACTTTAAACAGTAGAAATAATGTTGTTTTAACGTAAAACAGTACAAATTATGTTGTCATAAGGTAAAACAATACATATATAAAAACCTATATACTTTTAATGTAAATCACCACAATTATATGTGTTGTTTACTTTAAAAAAATCATAAAATGTGTTGGTTTAATACAAAACAACATAGATAGTTGTTTTAATGTAAAATCAAATGAACAATGCAAAATAATACAAATCATATTGTTTAAGTGTAAAACAATACAATTACTACAAAGTAGTACACTTTTTTTAAAAAAAACCAGTACAAAGGGTTAAGTTCAATTGAAA
>JBCNJP010009318.1:0-30896 GCA_039602395.1 Deinandra increscens subsp. villosa
ATATAACCTAACACATGGCATGCTGATGGATGGTATGACATCCCAACAGAGAAAGAAATTCATTTCTGATTCTAGACATTACATTTGGGATGCTCCATACTTGTTTCGTGTAGGAGTTGATGGTTCGTTTAGGAGATGCGTGAGTAGAGAGGAGGGGTTAGACATTCTTAGGCATTGTCATGAGGGGCCATCGGGTGGACATTTTGGGCCATCTTATACTGCTAGGAAAGTGTTAGATTCAGGGTTTTATTGGCCGACTTTGTTTAAGGATGCTCATGAGTTTGTGAAGAAATGTGACGCCTGTCAGCGTATAGGCAACATCTCATCCCGGAATGAGATGCCCCAACATCCTATCCAAAGTGTTGAAGTTTTTGACATATGGGGCATTGATTTCATGGGTCCATTCCCCGCATCCCGGGGGAATCGGTACATCCTCGTTGCGATAGATTATGTTTCTAAGTGGGTTGAGGCTCAAGCCTTGCCTACTAATGATGCGCGAGTGGTTGTGAGGTTTTTGAGGATTCTGTTTAGTAGGTTTGGAACCCCTAAGGTGTTGATTAGTGATAGGGGCACGCATTTTTGCAATGCCCAAATGGAGAAGGTGTTAGCTAGATATGGAGTGAATCATAGGACTTCGACCGCTTACCACCCACAAACGAGCGGTCAAGTGGAGAATGCTAACAGAGGGGTTAAGAGGATTTTGGAGAAAACTGTCGGAAGCAATCGCAAGGATTGGTCCGATAAGTTAGACGATGCGTTATGGGCTTTTCGCACTGCTTACAAAACACCCATTGGAACCACGCCCTTTATGATGATTTATGGGAAAACGTGTCATCTACCGGTCGAGCTTGAACATAAGGCATATTGGGCAATTAGAGCGGTTAACATAGATTTAGCAAAATCCGCGAAGGACCGGTTTCTCCAAATCCATGAGGTAGAGGAGTTAAGGAATGAAGCTTACGAAAGATCTTGGAGTAACAAAGAGAGAACCAAAGCATTACATGATCGTAGGTTAAAGGATAGGAAAGAGTTTAAGTGTGGGGATCGGGTGTTGCTTTATGATTCTAGATTGAAATTGTTTCCCGGTAAATTGAAGTCTCGGTGGAGGGGACCATACATTGTGAAACAGGTTTTCCCATATGGGACGGTTGAGTTAGAGTCTGATAGTGGAGAGTGGAAAGTCAATGGTCACAGGTTGAAACACTACATTGGAGGACCAATCGAAACGGATGTGGAGAATTTGCCTCTCCGAAACTTTAATGAGGAATGATCAAGGAGGTAAAGTACTCTGTGAAAAACCGAGTTGTAGAGTTTGTATAGTATATTGCATGTGTGTTTTCTTTATTTTTGTGTGTTTTTGTTTTTCGTGTGTTTTCGGTTTGTTGCGTTTGTTTGTTTATTCGATGTTGCAGGGAATTGAAGATGTCTGGAAAAGCGAATGCATGCGGAAATGGAGTCCCAGGTATGTATTGGTTAGTATAAATTTACAGGGCTTGAAATCCAGGGTGATGAGAATTTTGTGAAAACATCAAAAATTTGACTAAGTATGGGAAATCTCAAAAATTCCCTGGAAATATCGTTCCAAGCGTATCGCCTGGGTTGAGACTTTCTCCAAGCGATACGCTTGGAAGTAAGGTCAAATAGGCGGTCAATGCCCTGCAAGCGATACGCCTGCAAGGTCTGTGTCCTGCAAGCGATACGCTTGCAGGTGACCGACCGAGAAAAAAAATATCTCGGCTTATATCACCCCCTTCGTCCCCAATTAACCCAAATCTCCCACCGCCACCACTCTCCGCCCACCATCATCCGCTCACCACACCCCCTCACCGTCGACTCCACCACCATCATCCGTAACCACCACCATCACCTACACCCGCATCCAACCACCACCGTCTCCATCCACCTTCACCACCATCCGAACCCTAATTTTGCCCTCCACCGTCTCTGCCACAGCCGCACCCACCTACCACCGCGCCACCCACCATCGCCTTCAACCACCCTCGCTACCAGCCGACGGCAACCACCCCCTCACTTTCGCAGCCGCCGCTGCAACCGCCACTGCCGCCACTGTTCGGTGCTCCGGCAGCCGCCGCTGCTGTCGAGACGACCGGATCTCATTTTTTCTAAAATTTCTCTTAGCTTTTCGCGATTCCAGGTACGGTTTCTTGTTCCCTGTTGCATTTTATCCCATTTTCTATGTTTGACTTTGATTTTGATTAGTTAGTCGTTGGTATGCGGTTATTCTTGATGCTATGCTTATTTCTGTGATTCGTTTTACATGTGTTGCTGTTTTTGGGATGGGTCATCGGTCCATTGGTTCTATATATATATTTATATTTTGGCCACGTGATCTGTGTGGACATATGGGATTAGCAGGATAATGGGGGTATTGGAGTGTTCATTTTATTTCCTGAGTTAGTATAGATTATCTGATGTTGGGCGGATTATTGGTTTGGTTTTAGTTGACATTATCTTGTTCATTCGTTGATTTGTGCTTGACTGAAACATTCGTAATGGGATTGGGATGATTGAATCTGGATTCTGGGTGAATTGGTATAATGGATGCATTTTTGACAGGTTGTATGAAGAACTGGTTTTGCTCGATAAACGAACGGGTCATGCCCGATTTTTCTGAAATTTTTGTGTTTTTCTTTTTCTTTTTATTTCAAGTAATCTGTTTTTAGTCATTCTAATTCAGTTGTTTTCAGTTATTTATTATTGTTATTAAAAAAAAAATAAAAAAAATAATAATAATAAAAAAAGTTGAAAAATCCAAAAAAATAGTTTGTGATTGCTATCTGTTGCTTGGATATCACTGTTAAATCTGTTTTGTAGGTATGGAGGCATCTGGTAGTGGTTCGAGAAAAAAGCAGAAAACGACAAAGGTTATTCATCACAGGCAGAGGATCCCGTATTTAGCAGCCGAGGTTTTACCGAACTACGAGGAGGAGCTGCCGCCGGTTGAGGAGCGTCGGATTGAGGATCACACTTTGCTGCAGTTTCAGGGCACCTACGAGGGTGAGCGTTGCGAGACGTTTATGCGCCTGGACCTGCTTCAGCACCGGACATTCGACTGGGAGCTGATGGATAGGATGGCTGCTAGAGCCAGGATAGAGGCGATGCTAGATGAGAGATGGAGGAGAGTCTTAGCTTGTGATGGACCCCAGTACCGAGAGCTGACCGTGGAGTTCCATTCGACATGGAAATATGATATTAAGGAGTTTGATTCTCCGGTCTGCGTTTCTTTTGCTCTCGGGAGGCAGTTGTTTGAGATGAGCGTGCCTCGGTTTGCTGTAGCCTTAGGTTTTTATACACAGGAGGAGGTCGCCACATCGGAGTTTAGGAGAAGTTTGAGGGGGACGGCCAAGAAGGCCAAGGATTTGTATGTTGTTGATGGTCACTTGCGAGCGTTCTGGGAGACGATCTCTGATGCGCCGTACACGGCTGGTTTAGTAGCTTCTGCGATCAGGGATCCGGTTCTGAGGTATGTGCATAGGATTCTTGCGTGTTCGTTGATTGGGAGACGTGCTGGGGCCGATAAGGTCAATATGCTAGATTTGTTTTGTCTGAGGTCGTTGGTGGAGAGACACCCGACCAACCTCGCTATGGTTTTCATTCAGTCAGTTGCCCGGCCCCGCAAGGGTGGGCCGGAGGCGAGGTTGGATCTGGGTCCATACGTTGGTAGGTTAGCTGAGCGTCTGGGGGTTTTAGAGAGGTATAGGCCTTCGCATTTGACCGCTGGTCCGCCGACATTGCCATATACTTTGATGGACATGCGGAAGGCAGGTTTTTGCCCGTTTGATGATCCCCCGAGATGGGTTGAGGTTGGAGCCCCTGCGAGGAGGAGGATTCCGCAGAGGGCTGAGAGGCCTCCGGTTGCTAGACCTGTCAGGGCGCCGAGAGCTGAGCCGTTGACTTTGGAGGCAGTTAGAGATGAGATGGTTATGAGGATGGATTTGCAGGATAGGGCCATTAGGAGCTTGTTCATTGCCCAGGGGTTCGAGGTACCTGATTTCTTCCGTGAGCCTGAGGCTGGAGATGATGAGCCTGATGATTCTGATGATGATGCTGGAGAGGAGTAGCTGATGGTTTGATGACTTTTGATAGCAGCAGCAGCCAGTTGATCGGTTATTTCACATCCTTGTACTTTTTCTTTATTTTTGTTTTTATTATCATGGTCTGTATTAATATTATAATATTCTGATATCTGGGAATTTGTACGGGGTTAACCGGTTGGGTGGTTTGTTTTGATATATATATATGCTGCTGTGATTTTGGTTTGCTGTGGTTGTTAGAACTTGGTTTGTTAGTCGCCGCTTTCGTCCGTGACATTTTTGATGCAATTCTGGAGTTACCGAAATTCTGATATCGCGTTCGAATTGGAGGGCGAGGAACAAGATTCTTTTCATTCATGACGATTCAATCAGGGGAGTCTGTTCCATTTTTTCTGTTCTTTTATTTTGTTTCCAGTATTTATTCATTTATTTTTCTGTTTTGTTTTCTTTTATTTGCTTGAGTCGTTTCTCAGTTCACATTAGGGACAATGTGAGTTTCAAGTGTGGGGATGGGGAGACTACGTGTCGTGTCTCGTTAGTTGAGTCAGTTTTAGTGAGTTTGTTTAAAGTGTGAGTCTTGAAAAAAAAATTGAAAAATAAAAAAATGTTTCTGATTAAATCTGCAGTTTAAAATGGAAGATGATAGGTAAAACCCGAGGATTGGCTGTCTGATTAAGTGCTTAAATGATAAATGTAATTAACAGTTGAAAGCATTACCGGTGAGTGATGTATTGGTAGGCCCAGCTAGCTTAGTAAAGATTAAATATCCCATTGTGTTTAATTGTTGTATAAATATGTAATTAATCAGTCTGCTGGTGGGTTCACATTTTAGGAGTGATAGGAATACTGAAACTGAGGATTAGGAGGAAAGAGACCCCTTTAGGCTAGATACTTCTATGTCCTTAGAATACCTGGCACGTTATGATCTTTTTGCGAAAGCAAATCCGAGAAATAACGGCGCCCCATTCTCCATAATGAGCATACTAGGTAATAATTGGTTAATGAATTAGAGTGAAGGGGCAGAATACTCATGTACGAACTAAGGATAGTATCCCGTGGTAAGTACCTCTGATGATGTTCCGGATCTCGCGGGCAAAACACTCATGTATGATTTCGGGGGTAAGACCTTGTGAAAGAATACCTCTGATGATGTCCGTTGGTAATTTTAGGTAAAAGTGACCAATTAAAAAAAATAAAAAAAAATGGAAAAATGAAAAGAAAGAAAAAAAAAGAAGAGGTGAAACGATATGGTAGTTTGGAAATAAATGCTCAAGCACTTCACATTCCATCATTCTTTGGACATTTTTGTATCTGATTTAAGGGGGGTGGGAAAAACCAAAAAGTTATATCTTTATTACCCTTTATTCGGACCGAATATGAATTGGGATTAGGTTGAACTTGATCTTTCTAGAGTGGGACACATAGGCAGACTGAACTATATCCGGTAATTTATAAACCCTTGGGGGCTCAAAGGTTAGTGTTGGGTTTAATTGGATCGAAATATCGATAATCGCTACCGGGATGTGAATAGATTGATAGAATTGAAATTGATGAAATTGAAAAGGTTGGAAGCCAAATTCTCAGGTTATGATTCCATTTGCAGGTTTTTTCGGGGACGAAAAAAGGTTAAGTGGGGGGATATTTGATGTGTTGCAAAACACATCGGTTTTCCTTTATGTTTTCGAGTCGTTTTTAGAGTCTTTTGAGTCCATTTTCATAGGTTTTTAGTTGTTTTTGTTTATTAGAGTCTTAATGTGTGTTTCGGAGCTAAATTGCAGTTTTGGTATAATTTCCGAAGAGAAACGAGCATTGGAAAAGATTGAAGATCAAGAAGAAGAAAAATGCTGAAGATCAAGCACCAGGCGTATCGCCTAGTGCCCAGGAAGTAGCAAGCGATACGCTTGCTGAGAGAAAGTCAAAGGCGGTGAATTAAAAGTTGACCCGACTGTTTTGTCGCTTAGTGGGTCCAGGCGTATCGCCTGATGATCAAGAAACCTCCAAGCGATACGCTTGGAGGCCAATATTCCGGAGAAACCCTAATTTTGTAATTATAAATAGAATTCGAATTCTCCAGTCGAAGGACATTCATCCTGCCGTATCTCAGAGCCACTGAAGACGATTTTCGGAGTAGAAGAGCAAGATTGAAGCCATTGGAGCCCTAAGATTTAAGAAATCGACTCTCAATCGCTTCCCCGGGTTCTTAATCTTTCGATTTAATTCTTGTTTCATTAGACCAGATTATGTTCATGGATTCTCCTGCTGTTATATTCTGTTTTTATGACATGTTTATGATGCTAGGCTAAATCTCTAATACCACTTAGACCGTATGGATGATTGATTGATGTTATTCGACTTTTCTTGGTTATTATGATATTTATTGATTGGGTTTTGTTATCTTATTGAAATTCCCCTAATTTTCTGTGGTTAATGCATGTGTGTGTTACATATTGAAGTTGTGATTGATAATTGGAACTTAGTTTACCTTCGAATGTCTTTCGGGTTGGGTAAATTATCTAAAGATTCTGACTTTAGGGTTAGTTTCTAAAGTGTAGTTTAGGAGACGTCCCGAACTATAGTTTTGGTTATTAATTGTGGCTTTGGTTGTAATGTGCTGCTAAATTGGAGACTCAAAAGGTACAGGTTTAACGGGTAATCGGGTTGGTTAATGAACTAGGGGTGCATTGTCTTAAAAGGAAATGTCCTAGGAAGTCGGCTTGCTTGTTATTCGTGTTAATCATAGAAATCAGAGGTAGCTCCGGTTATTCTAGGTGTGCTTTAGGTATATCCGAGAGTGGCTAGGGTAATTGAGATGGGACGGACTTAAAAGGTGAACCATTTGTTCGAGCGGTAAGATAACTAGTTGGGAAGTACTTAAAAGGTGAACTAACTAACCAGTGTGCGTATTCCAACCTTTAGAGAACTTATCAGTAACATCCGGAGAGTGATTCGGGGGCTCGTAGGGTTTCGATAGGTTGTGTGGTTAGATCCTGGTTCCATCATTTTGTCATAAGCCAAGAGAGGTCGATAGCATTAATCAGGATTCCAGGTCTAGGTGGTATTTCTTGTCATATCTGGTTTTCGTCTTTACGGTTTGAGTTTGTGGTTTGCTTTCCATTTTTAGTAACTTTCCATTTTTAGCAGTTTCTATTTTTAGTAAGTTTAGTTAATTAGTTAATTTTAGTTAATTTAATTAATTAATCAATTCTCCAAAACAAAAACCAATTTTCATCAATTAATCAGTAATTTAATTTTCATAGTTAATTTTGTCTGTCTAGTGTCTCTAGGGTTCGACCCCGGTCTGCCGATAGCTATTCTACATCCGATAGGTTCACTTGCCTGTTGAGTCGGTCTAGTTTGAGGTTAATTGGGTTTTAATTTAGTGTGTCTAGGTCTAGGATAAATTAGTTTATTTTTATAGATCGATTTTTGCACATCAGATATTGTGAGAGTAAAAAGGTGAATGAGAATGTACCTCTTGAATGAACCCTTAACTTACTATTTATAGGCTCGTGATTAGGGTTTCTTTTGAGGCCTAAAAGTTGATAGAAAAGCAACAATAGACTCATTAGGGAACTATTGAAACATGTCTAACTGGTCACTACTTGAAAAAGACATCTTTAAGAAATTAGATTCTAATGCTAATGGGACACTTTTTTAGGTTAATCAATTAGTAATGAGTCACTATATATAGCGGGTAAATAATGATCTACTACTTACCCATATCTATAGTTTTGATAAAATGATCCATTAGCCTCACCACTTGAAAAAGACATTTTTTAAGACGAAAATTTTGTTAAATTAATGTTATTTTCATTGGTAATCTCCTTGTTGTTGGAATGATGTCTTTGATTTGTGATTATTTTTGTTGTGACCTGCAGCTTATAAACATGCAGGCTTGGTGAAGCAATTGTAACTAGTCCCTGTTTAGGTATGATTTTTGATTTTATTTTTATGTATCAGAAGCGGATTTAGGTTGTTTACAGCGGCGAACGGTGTTGTGGTTGCCGATGACACGGTTAGATCATCTTCTTTTTAACACTAAGGTGGCGTTTGGTTCATGGAATTCAATGGAATTTGAATTGATAATTTTTTCTTTCAAAATTGTTCTTGATTGGGTACAGAAGGAATCTGAAATGCAATGAATTCCTTTAATCAATGGAATTTGAGACCATATAATTTTCCCTTGTCAAAGTGAAGGTTTTCTAAGAAACGTTGAAATCGTACTAAATTCCATTGATTAAAGTAATTTCATTGCATTTCAAATTCTTTCTTTACCCAATCAAGAACAATTTTAAAAGGAAAAAATATCAACTCCAATTCCATTCAATTCCATTAATCAAACGACACATAAGAGTTTCTCTCTCTCTCTCTCTCTCTCTCTCTCTCTTGTAACCATGGCGCTCTCTCTTTCTTTTCTGCAAATTATCTCTTGCTTTCACCCAGATTCAGGAGATGAGGAAGAAGATTTAGGTCACGTGCATCGGTTTTCGAATCTGTAATGTTGGTTGTGCTAGCGGAAGAAATGTCACCGAAGGAGATGGAGGAGTCAAGTGAAAGGAAATGCCGGAGGTGGCGGTTACCGTTAGCTGCACGGCTACAGCATCAATCTGTTCTAGATTTCGGCTAGATTGTTTCAACTTCTTTTTTTTTTTTTGCCTTTTATCAAAGAAAAAACCAAATAAATGGCAATCAACTAGAACAAATGGAAATATAAGCAGATATGGAAAAGTTTTGAGAAAATTTTTTATGCAAATGATATTGGAGATGAAATTTGTATTGGGAATCATGAAGAGTTAATGATTAGAAAAAAATTAAATGATAATGAGAAAAAAAAATTTAAAATCTTTTAAGAAAATATACTTTTAACCGATCAAGAGGTGGGTGAAGAAACCAAAACCCTGCTCCGTCTGTTAGAAGGGTAAATGCTGGTTTCTTGGGTTATCGAGTGAACCGAAGATGGAGAGTGAAATGAATGAACCTGCACACTCGAAGCAAACACGTTAGGGCATTACGAGGTGAGCCGGAGAGGGACTCTCGTATCGGCCCTCCGACGTGAGAATCAGTGATCGGTTCAGGGAAATAATAAGGATAATGTGAGAGTAAAAAGGTGAATGAGAATGTACCTCTTGAATGAACCCTTAACTTACTATTTATAGGCTCGTGATTAGGTTTCTTTTGAGGCCTAAAAGTTGATAGAAAAGCAACAATAGACTCATTAGGGAACTATTGAAACATGTCTAACTGGTCACTACTTGAAAAAGACATCTTTAAGACATTAGATTCTAATGCTAATGGGACACTTTTTTAGGTTAATCAATTAGTAATGAGTCACTATATATAGCTGGTAAATAATGATCTACTACTTACCCATATCTATAGTTTTGATAAAATGATCCATTAGCCTCACCACTTGAAAAATACATTTTTTAAGACATTCAAATTCCAAAACAAGGCTAACTTAGGATAACAACAAATTGACCCATTAGGGAACTCTCTGACTTAGAATACCAACAAATACAGATTCTAAAGTAAGGCTGAATTAGGACAACAAATTCAGACAATGTCTAAGTGATTTATTTCCTCCTAAGCAACTCCAACTGTAGCTTCATACAACAAATTGAAAAAGACATTATTCAAATGGAAGTATTATGTATTGGCATGTATTTCTAGTTCATGATTAATACATTTTAGATACTAAACCATTTATATATACAAAATCATAATTAAAAGATACTTTAAACATGTACCGTTAAAGACACTAACAAGAAACTCAGAGGGAAGGAATAACTATGAGGAAATGGTTATTTTGAATCAAGAGGCCACTTTTCAATGAAGCATAGCCTATAGGGAAGCCCTTTTTTCTCAAAATTGCAATGGTAAGCAAATGCAAATCAAGGTATAGATGTATTGAGGCTTGCTTTTTGGTTTTTGTTAAAATTATTAGGTTAGTATCTAATGGAGTTGATATTAGTATTACTATTTTTTGCATCTGCTTTCCGTTTAGACGAAAATTTTGTTAAATTAATGTTATTTGCATTGGTAATCTCCTTGTTGTTGGAATGATGTCTTTGATTTGTGATTATTTTTGTTGTGACCTGCAGCTTATAAACATGCAGGCTTGGTGAAGCAATTGTAACTAGTCCCTGTTTAGGTATGATTTTTGATTTTATTTTTATGTAACAGAAGCGGATTTAGGTTGTTTACAGCGGCGAACGGTGTTGTGGTTGCCGATGACACGGTTAGATCATCTTCTTTTTAACACTAAGGTGGCGTTTGGTTCATGGAATTCAATGGAATTTGAATTGATAATTTTTTTCTTTCAAAATTGTTCTTGATTGGGTATAGAAGGAATCTGAAATGCAATGAATTCCTTTAATCAATGGAATTTGAGACCATATAATTTTCCCTTGTCAAAGTGAAGGTTTTCTAAGAAACGTTGAAATCGTACTAAATTCCATTGATTAAAGTAATTTCATTGCATTTCAAATTCTTTCTTTACCCAATCAAGAACAATTTTAAAAGGAAAAAATATCAACTCCAATTCCATGAATCAAACGACACATAAGAGTTTCTCTCTCTCTCTCTCTCTCTCTCTCTCTCTCTTGTAACCATGGCGCTCTCTCTTTCTTTTCTGCAAATTATCTTTTGCTTTCACCTAGATTCAGGAGATGAGGAAGAAGATTTAGGTCACGTGCATCGGTTTTCGAATCTGTAATGTTGGTTGTGCTAGCGGAAGAAATGTCACCGAAGGAGAGGGAGGAGTCAAGTGAAAGGAAATGCCGGAGGTGGCGGTTACCGTTAGCTGCACGACTACAGCATCAATCTGTTCTAGATTTGGGCTAGATTGTTTCAACTTCTTTTTTTTTTGCCCTTTATCAAAGAAAAAACCAAATAAATGGCAATCATATAGAACAAATGGAAATATAAGCAGATATGGAAAAGTTTTGAGAAAAGTTTTTATGCAAATGATATTGGAGATGAAATTTGTATTGGGAATCATGAAGATTTATTGATTAGAAAAAAATTAAAAGATAATGAGAAAAAAAATTTAAAATCTTTTAAGAAAATATACTTTTAACCGGTCAAGAGGTGGGTGAAGAAACCAAAACCCTGCTCCGTCTGTTAGAAGGGTAAATGTTGGTTTCTTGGGTTATCGAGTGAGCCGAAGATGGAGAGTGAAATGAATGAACCTGCACACTCGAAGCAAACACGTTAGGGCGTTACGAGGTGAGCCGGAGTAGGACCCTCGTATCGGCCCTCCGGTGTGAGAATCACTGATCGGTTCAGGGAAGTAATAAGAATAATGTGAGAGTAAAAAGGTGAGTGAGAATGTACCTCTTGAATGAACCCTTAACTTACTATTTATAGGCTCGTGATTAGGGTTTCTTTTGAGGCCTATGACGTCAGCGTGCGAGGCACGGCGCGTGGGAGAATTTCTCAGGTGCTTCTCTGTTCCGCGTGTCACCTTCTCATTGGTCAAGGATCACATGTAGGAATGTTGGTTTGTTAGAGTGGGGGCCACTCTCTGGTGGAGAATTAAATGATCTAACGGATTGTACATGGGCGCATGTTCCATCCGCGCGCATGGGGATTGTATTTGCTTTCTTCCCAAGTTCTGATCATTCGTGGGCCGGCCTAATCTTGGGTAAGCTTATCGGGCATAGTTTGAGTTGGGCCTAAGCCCAGAGGATAGATTTGGTATCTATCCTCATCAAGTCTTCCCTAGTCCTATGCGTAAGAATTAGCGCGGTACTAAGAAAGTGATGCTTAGTGGAGTACCTTTTGTTCATAGGCCACCCAAGTGTGTTTTTTGGGAAGCCTTGGCGGAACAATTTACTGTCTACATGGGTGTCTTGTTGATATGGTGAAGTTTTTTGCAGCTTCTTGCGGAGACGCGGAGACATTTTTTGCCATTTGCTCCTATTACGGGGGGTGAATGGTGTGGGGAACCGTCCTTTAATATTTTAGACTTGTTGGTTCTTTTTTTATATAGCGGTGCGGACCATCTTTTGTAGTAAAGACTTTGTATTCGTTTTTTGGAAACTGGTATCTGATAAGCTAATTGGGATAAGATAAGTAGACCTGTTTGACCAGGGGGACAGCCTCATTAAATGTTGGTTACGGAACGTCACTTATCAGCACAGTTTTTTCGGCGGTAGCGTGACATCATTCTGCAGGACACTGTTGCGTAGGTACACGTGTCACTACAGGGAGTGTGCACGATCTTCCATTATTCTCGCCAACTGTCAAGGACACGCGTCAGCATCCTCGCGTTTTGCCTATTGGAATTCAATGGCCCAGATTGTGCGGAGATGATCGGTTTTTTAGTATATAAGCCTCCCCCCCCCCCCCCTCATGAAAATCCTTCAACTTCTTCGTTTGAAAAACCCTAAAATCTTCTCTGCAACTTCTTTCCGTTCTTCTTTTCTCCTCGTCTTTTCAACGTAAACTTCATCTTTTTTCTTGATTCTTTACAATGGGTACTCCTGTGACGTCTAAATATCCTCTCGACTGGAAGGAGCAAGACTTCAGTCGTTTCTTGGAGGATTTTGGCTTAAAAGACGACTCCTATGGGGCCGTTCTTCCAGATCAGGGTAGTTTAATCACCGATTGCCATGTAGGTAAAATAGCCTTGTATTCTGATTTCTTTGCTTTCTCTCACCTTAGGGTTCCCATATCTGGTTTCTGTGCACACCTCTTCGAGGTTTACCAGATACATTTGTCTCAGTTTCATCCCCTTGGTCTTGCCAAGGTTTTTCACTTTGAGTTTGTTCTTCGTAGTCTCCAGAGAACGCCTTCTACTGAACTATTCAAGGCGTTTTTTCGACTAGTCAAGAAAGGAGACTGGTTCACTTTCGACAAGTGCGCCGGCGATAACCTCTTGGGTGCCATTCCTGATGCTAGCGGTGACCGTCCATGGCGGAAGAATTTTTTTTCTGAACGCCGGAGTTATTCCGGTGGACATAGTGAAGCGCCTTGGCGGGGACACCATTGGTGATTTAACTGCATCCCCCGCAACGCTGAGGTCTCCCGCCTACCTTTGGTTAAAGGACAACCCCACCGACCGCCAAGCTTTTGGTGAAGGGTCACTGGTGAGGCTGGTTATGAGTTGTGAGTGGGATAAGGAGCGGGTGGTTCCTGATTTTGAGCGGAGGAAAAGTTCTGCCATTGCAGGTGACATCTTTACCTCTTTCTTGAAATGACGTTCGAGTCTTTTGGTTGGGATGTTGGCTGGCACGATGCAATTATCTAATTCGCGGGAATTTATTTCCTGTAAATTATGGCGGCGTCGGATTAGGCTTCAACACAATCAAACCCCCCTTGAGCCAGGTATTTACTTTCTCCTTTACACTCGCGCGGACGTTCTTACTTGTGTTTTTCTTGTCTGTGGCAGGTCCCGTTGTTTGGATGGAGCTCTAGTTTCCGCACTTGAGGAGAGGGTTGAAATATGTGTCCAAGAGGTTAGGAAAAGATGAAGGGACTATGCTGGACAGAACTACTCTCTGCTTCGTTCATTCGCACTTGGATGATTCTTGGAATCCGGTCCGCATTTTTAAACCTTAAACCTGATGTATGCACGGAATTTTGTTTTTTCTGCCGCGGCTTTATGAGTTCTATACAGGTTTTCATAGTGGTTTTTTTTCTTTTCAGAGTTCCCCCAGCAAAACCACTCCGGACTATCAGGAGGACTACCTGCCCGGATGCGGAATAGCCGGGGTGTCTTTCCCTGGTGAGGATGTGGGTGGATCTAACACCATTATTCTTCCTCCCCTGATGAGTTCCTGGTCTATTGGGGAGGCCGCGGAGCGGGAGGTAGAGGAGGAGGAAGCGCGGAAGGCTTCCGCTTCTTCTGAATCCTCCAAAAAGAGGAAAGGAAAAGAAGTTGTTTCTCCCAAGGCTGCTCCGCAACCAAAAAGGCGGAAGAATTTGGTGACCCAGATGGTTCTGGACACTCGCGCCAGTAAGTCCAGTCTTGCTTCCTTATTGATTTCTTGCTTTTCCTTCTCCGTTGTTCTTTTCCAGGAGATGTTGAAGCTGCTGTCTCTGGCCCTACCCTTCCGCCTCCACTCCCCCCTCATGGCAAATGCAAAGGTTTGTTCACCCTGGCTACCCTTAAAGCTACAGTGGATCACCAGGCGGAGGAAGAGGCCTCGGACCCCTCCAAGCTGATCCGTAAGTCCTCCGTGGAAACTCTTGCCTCCAACTCTCCAAGGAGGCTCGCGAAGCCCAACTTCAAAAGGTCAGGGATGTTGCAGCAAAAAGGCGAGAGACTACGGAGAAAGCTTCACTGGAAGAGGCGGAGGGAGCTCAGCTTATTGACATGGCTGTATCCCCTCAGAGGGTTGAGATGGAGACTGGCGCTATTGTGGAGAATCAACAAGAGGTGGGTGAAAATTTTGCGGTTGAGGCCTGTCAAAAAGAGGTAGAGGAGAAAGCGGCGGTTGAAGCCCGCCAGCGAGAAGCAGAGGAGAAAGCAGCAGCAGAGGCGAAGATGCGGGTTAAGGAGGTCGCGCGGGAAAGAGAAACAGAAAACCTGAGGTGGGAGGAAGAGTTAAGAAGGAAAGAGGAGGAAAAGAAGCGCTTGGCGGATGAGAAGGCCAATGCAGCTGGTGCTGGCACTCCCATCCGCCAGCAGGATGTTGTGTTTCAGAGCTTGATTGGTAGGGGTAAAGCGACCGCTGGGACGTCCATCATTTCTACGGGAATGGCGACTTCCATTTGAATCTTTTCTGGAATCTAGAGACCTAACCTGCTCCTTTCCACGTTCGTATGCTCGGTTCAAAACAAAGTACTGCTTAGCTATTGCTAATAGTGCATCCATCGTCTGTGGCTTACCAAATGTTCTTCTCTTACTCCCTGTATGAAACCCGCTATCATTAGATCTTCTGTTTCTCCGCCTATTTGGAGGCTTTCAATATTGAACCTGGTGATGAAACTTTCTACAGTTTCATTGTCTTTCCGGCGAATATGGAGTATCTCTACCTTCTCCTTTATATGACGTTTCTGCTGAGAAAACTGTTGGAAGAACTTGTTTACTAGCTCTTCAAAACTCGATATCTGGCCAACTGGAAGGGATTCAAACCACAAGCGCGCGTTTCCAACCAGCGTCTGGACGAACATGTGGCACCATACAGGAATAGTCCATCCCGGGTTCTCCAAAGTACCCGCGTTAATGAAGCAATTATAATGACCATTTGGGTCCGTCAACCCGTCGTATTTCCCTACCACCGAAGGCATTTTAAGCTTGGAAGGGAAGCTTGCCAGTGCAATTGGCGCTATAAACTTTGATTGAGCTACAACGGATGTAGGCTTGTATGCAACAGTATAGTCCACCGCCGGTGGAGGAGGCGGCGGGACATATGTAGACTGATAAACAGGGGGTGGAGTGTAGGCGGCAGTTGGCCTAGGCTCAGAGTAGCGCACCACCGGGATTGCTCCGCCTGCTGGAGTTACTGAACATGCATACGCGGGAGAGGTCACTGGTGGAGGAACTGCTCCAAAGTTTAATTGTGAGCATGCGCTCGAACGGAAGGCATTTTGAAGTGCGTTGAGCTGCTCAAAATATTGAAGTTGGTGTTCTATCCACTACGCAACTTCAGGAGGCGGGTCATTGAAACCTGTAGGAGGTGGAAGGACCGTCGGCGGGACGCTCACAGGGATACTCTGTGAAATAACTGCACTTGTACCTATTGGTAAAGTTCCATTCGGAGGAGGGGTAGCGGAGAAACTTGGCGGGCGACGCACCGCCGAGTGTTGGAATGATGGGGAAGCATTAGAAACACTTGGTCCCGCAAATATATTCCGCCTAGCGGGATCCACCCTTGGAGCTGCTGAGCTTGAACCGGCTCCAAAGGCATAAGGCATAGCCTGCCCTCCCACGTTCATGCTTGGAAAAATGGAACTAGCCAAATTTGACAATGTAGCGGGACCCGCGCTACCCGTTGCTCGAATCGGGGCTGACGCGGAATCGTTAATAGATACGTCATTACTTTCAGGGGAAACATACGAGTATTCCAGGAGTCCCAAGGACTCTCGATCTCGGTTAATATTTCCGAAAATCCGTGAAGGTGGTGAATCTGACATGGCTACTCGAAAACGGAGACAGAATGCTGTAAAAGCTCAGTTTTTTAACACGGATGGCGCCAATGAAGAAACCAAAACCCTGCTTCGTCTGTTAGAAGGGTAAATGCTGGTTTCTTGGGTTATCGAGTGAGCCAAAGATGGAGAGTGAAATGAATGAACCTGCACACTCGAAGCAAACACGTTAGGGCATTACGAGGTGAGCCGGAGAGGGACTCTCGTATCGGCCCTCCGGCGTGAGAATCAGTGATCGGTTCGGGGAAGTAATAAGGATAATGTGAGAGTAAAAAGGTGAATGAGAATGTACCTCTTGAATGAACCCTTAACTTACTATTTATAGGCTCGTGATTAGGGTTTCTTTTGAGGCCTATGACGTCAGCGCGTGCGAGGCACGTCGCGTGGGAGAATTTCTCAGGTGCTTCTCTGTTCCGCGTGTCACCTTCTCATTGGTCAAGGATCACATGCAGGAATGTTGGTTTGTTAAAGTGGGGGCCACTCTCTGGTGGAGAATTAAATGCTCTACGGCTTGTACATGGGCGCATGTGCCATCCGCGCGCATGGGGATTGTATATGCTTTCTTCCCAAGTTCTGATCATTTGTGGGCCGGCCCAATCTTGGGTAAGCTTATCGGGCTTAGTTTGAGTTGGGCCTAAGCCCAGAGGATAGATTTGGTATCTATCCTCGTCAAAAAAGGAGGGAGGAGTCAAGTGAAAGGAAATGCCAGAGGTGGCGGTTACCGTTAGCTGCACGACTGCAGCATCAATCTGTTCTAGATTTCGGCTAGATTGTTTCAACTTCTTTTTTTTTTGCCCTTTCTCAAAGAAAAAAATCAAATAAATGGCAATCATCTAGAACAAATGAAAATATAAGCAGATATGGAAAAGTTTTGAGAAAAGTTTTTATGCAAATGACATTGGAGATGAAATTTGTATTGGGAATCATGAAGAGTTAATGATTAGAAAAAATTTAAAAGATAATGAGAAAAAAAAACTAAAATCTTTTAAGAAAATATACTTTTAACCAGTCAAGAGGTGGGCAAAAACCAAATTAACTAAACTGGAATCGAAATAACCGACAAAACTGAACCGGATAAAAAACCAAGAAAAAACGAACCGAAAAACCGAAACCGAGAATTTGTTCCTTTTCGACTTTTGACTTTCAATAGCTAAAAAACCGAACCTATTTATTTATAATTATATAAAACAAGATGGTGACCCGCCCGCGCTTCGCGGCGGGCCACCCATTTTCCAAAACGCCGTGGCCAAAGTCGAAAACTCTAAAAGTGATTTAAAAGTTGACCACTTGCGCTTAAGTCTGAAAAAAATACCACATGTACATGACACGCGGCCTAACACCCATTTTTTAAAACGCTGTGAGCAAAGTCAAAAACTATAAAAGTGGTCTGAAAGTTGACCACCGCGCGTTGCAGCGGGTCACCTTTTAACGACGCTTCGCGGCGGGCCACCCATTTTCCGAAACGTCATGGTCAAAGTCGAAAACTCTGAAAGTGAATTAAAAGTTAACCACGTGTCGTAAAAACATTGGCCTAACACGTAGCCACGTACCGTCATACGTGACCTAACACATGACCACGTGTCGCAAAAGCATTGACCTACATATTACACGTGGACACGTGTCAGGCCACGTAACCAATCTATTATTGAATGAACATGACACGTGTCATGTTATTAGTGGTGGAACATGACACGTGTCATGTTCCTATTGGTCATCATATGAATAGTGGATTTTGAGTGTGGACCACCCATTCATTATTGTATATATATATATAATGAACATGACACGTATCATGTTATTAGTGGTGGAACATAACACGTGTCATGTTCCTATTGGTCATCATATGAATAGTGGATTTTGAGTGTGGACCACCCATTCATTATTGTATATATATATATAATTTATATAATATACAATATAATTTCATACTTGAATAGTTGTCTTTTTAATTTTTGCAATTTGACCACAAAGTTTTCTTTAGTATTGTTTTTCTTTCTTTTAAATTGACCACATATTTCTTTGACATTGTCATTTTTGGTCCTTTTGATATTTTTTATTCTTATCAGTTTTTTCCTTGCCACGACATAGAGAGAGAGACATTTTCGACGCTCTTTAAATACTCCAGCTTTACGTTTTACCTCTTCTCTTTCGTCTCTCCGTTCAGTCGATTCCGTTCAGTCGATCATCGCCAGGTTCGTCTTTCGTTTCCTTCTTTGATTTTCGTTTACTTTCGCTGCATGTTGCATCTATTTGTGGTGTTCGTTGTCTAATTGGTTTTTAGGGTTGTTTGTTCTTCTCAATTTCTTTCGTTTACAGTTTCAATTTCTTCGATTAATGTTGGATTGACAGGAGTTTAGGTATGTGTTTTGGTCTGTGTTTTGTTTTTTGATCGATTTCAGTTGTCTTGCCGTTTCTCTCTGCTGTGTCGAAATTACTTTTAGGATTACTAATCGCATGTGTTAATTTTGGTTTGCGATGTGTTCTTCTGATGTTTGTAGTTCTTATTTGTGTTTCTTTCTTGCTAATTTCAGTTTGTGATTGTTTTTCTTTATGATTTTTGTTAGCTGTCACGTTTAGGACGATTTCAGTTAGATTCTTATTTTAGTCTGTCATCTGATGTTTGCAGTTCTTATTTGTGTTTCCTTTTTGCTAATTTTAGTTTGTGGTTGTTGTCTTTTATGATTTATGTCATTTGTCACTTTTAGGGTTTAGTTATTTGTCATGTGTTATCACTGATTAGTTGACTTTCATAGAATTCATGTTTGCTTTTGTAATAGCTTACATGTTATCTGTTTTTTTTCTTAGTCATTTGCTTATTGTTTTCTTAGATTGCTTGATGTCATCTACTCTTTTTCTGACTTATTCGTTTATTGTTGTCTTGGACTGCATGTTTGTTTTAGGCGCGATTGACGCTTGCTTTCGGTTTCTTGAACTGTTTTTAAAAACATTAGTATTTGCTGAGATGTTATTTACTTTCTTTCTAACTTATTTGCTTGATTTTATGTAGAAACGTTGCAGTGCACTTTCAGGTACATGTTCTTTGTACATTAGGTGCTTTGTTTTGTTCACTTATGCTCTTATGTTGTGACTGCTAAAGGTATTGAAGCACTCATTTGGTTACTTTGATTGTAAAAATCAGTGTGAACTTATGAAGGTTTACAACTTACATAATCAAATTAGGTATTAATGTGTTCTCTTGAAATCTTTGAGTTTTGGTTTAAAATATCTTTCAGGACATGAGAACCAATAGATACTCATATACATCATCAAACCTATTTCAAATTTTTGCAGGAGCTTTTTTTTTAGGTAAATCTATTGGTCGCTACATCAGTTTCGTAGAATGAGTTGGTGTTTCTCCTCTATTGACATGTAGGTGTTTCTTTTAAGATCTGATTTGAATATTTTCTTTAAAATTTCTTCAGGGTTTTAATTTGTGTTAAAAATGGTCTTTCTTTACACAGAATAGTTCAATCCTTTTTTATTGTGTCCTTTTAATTTGGTTTTTATTTCATTGTTTCTTTTAGGTAATAAACAAATTGATCATATGAGGGAATGCAGGTAAGTTGCCATCACTTTGTGTTACAAGTTAAATTGTTAGTCATGAAAATCCATCACTTTGTTTATCGCAGCCATTGCTCAAATCTTTACCTCCTATTTGATCCGAGCCCTTATGGGCTGTGATGATCAACTTTTTCTGAGCCTTTGTGAGTTTTATAACTCCACTATTGATATTGGTTAGAGAAAAATGTTGAAACGACTATGATGATCTTTTATTTGAGCCTACAAAAAGCTTTATGTTGTGATTCGTTTTTCTATTCCTTTTTAAGCTGTGATGTCTCGGGTCGCCGAGAGGCGTTTAAAGCAAGTGTACCTGATCTAAGCTGCTTATAGCCACTGGTATCTTTTCATTGTTTTCTTATGATTATGGTACTCTATAACCACTAATATATGTGTTGTTAATTATGTAATTGGTCACTATAACCACACTTGGTGAATTTTGTATGGTTTATTGATGCTGATTCATGTTCCTTTATGGATTTTAGCTTTAGGATCTGCTGCACCTTCAGAGTTTGATGGCTAATGTAAGTTATGTTTTTGCTTTAGTTGTTCATTACACCTTCCAGTGCTTAACTGGCACATTTCTGATTCGTATTGTTGCTGGGCTAACACATTTCTGATTCATTGAAGTCTTTTTTATGAGATATTTAATATTTTAAAGGAAGTTTGTGTATTTGATTTGGCTTTGATTTTGGTCATTAACTTGCAGGTTTGTGTACTTTCAATATCAACTGTTACTTTCGTTATGTATAGATCCAGGGACGCTAACTATTGAAAGAGGCAACGTGTAACTGCTGAATGACCATTTGTATTGGTGCTTGATTTCATAAGGAATTACATCAAGAAATCTGTAGAACTCAAGCTTTTTTAATAGTAGCTTTGTTGCACTCGGGTGGATTCTCTGTGAACTGTTTATCAAGTTCATAAAAGCGGTTGTCTTTGGAAAGGTATGATACCACTTTATATCAATACAAAGTTACTTATGAAGAACACTCAAAGTCAATTATATTGTGGGTCATATTTCTTTCGAAACCTTGGAGTAACTAATGTGTTGCAAAAGTGGTCATTGGCACTTGAAGTTGTAATAGTTAAGTTTTGTATCTTTCACGGGTTCATTGCATATGACAACACTAAAAAAATTAACTTATGCATAACAGACAACAATTTAGTCTTGCTATTTGATTTCCATTCATATTTATTAGCAACTAATTTTTTTTATTTCTATCCTATTACAGGTTCAGAATATAATTGAAGTGTTAAGGTTAGTTTGTTAGCCCTACTGATTTTATATTTAAGGCGTTTCACTTCATACTTAACACTTTGGTCATAGGGCTCTTAAAGATATAAACGTAAGTAAATGAATTTTTTGTTACTTTGTTGTGTTAAACTAAAGCATTGTGTATAAATATAGGGACATTTTAGGTAAAGGCATTAATTCTTTGTTCGGTGTTCGACGATGCCTACCGCAGTTTCTTCACTTCTACTTCATACTTTTTCCGCGGACCTGCTCCTCATAGCTTCAGATCGCAACTTTTTAAGGTATTTTTTAAGTTAATGTTATTTTTCCTTTTCACACCATGGGTCAACTTTCCTGATGATAATCTGGAGATACGTACTCATCAATATGCATTAAAGTATGAAGTAGACGGAATGCAAGTTGATGTCACCTATGAAGGAAACGATGCTGAAACACACAAGCTCATCACCGAAAAGAACACCAAATACACAAGGTAAACCATACTAAGAAACTCCCTTATCGCAAACAACTCAAGGTACAATCAGGCTTCTATATTTTTCTGGAAATGCCAACCTTCATAAGTCAACATAGAATATATTTTATATGGGAACAGTCAGTTTAGCTCAAAATAAGCTAATGCTCTTCAAACCAAACTAATGTCGTAAGAATCAGAATACACTTATGAAGTATTACAACAAACTAGCACTAAATAAACAATTAAAAATCACAGGTACACCATCAGCAAGTGGAAATCTTTCGCAAGGCAGCATGGCATTGGAACTGACCAGAAGATACGCATACGATATGACTTCAGCCTCAAAGCTCTTTTCATCTCTATTGCAGAATGAAACTGCAGCTGACAAAGACAATGAAATGCTAATTGTCAGTTCCATGTTTTGGTAACGGTTTGTAAGAAACAACTAAAACTTACATGACTACCGCTAAATGTCTTTTGATTAGTCCGTAACTAAACCTATCTACTATCGATGTCTTTGGTAACTTAATGTACAAATTTACTCTTATCTTCATTTACTATACAAAGACAACCCCGCCGCAACGCGCGGGGGGTCTCCCGTCTCGTATAATATATAAGCAATGGCCTAGAAGAATGAAGCATGAAATATTTACAACCTTGATAAAATAGGTGGATGAAACTAAGCGGTTTATGCTTGACTTAGTATGCGTATGACCATATGTTGCAATAGACAAGAGCATGTTTGACTCAATTTGCGCACAGCAATATGTTGTAGCTTGTTGGTAAATCAAAGATCAACAACGGAACCGAAACAAGAATTTGACTAAAACATAAAATGGATTTCTTGATTGTGATGATACAGATGCTCGACACTTTATAGGGGTGAAGCGCCGCTTCCTATATACGACCAGTTACACACTTTGTAACTTAACACAACAGACCTATACCATGGGG
This sequence comes from Deinandra increscens subsp. villosa, assembly GCA_039602395.1. NCBI lineage: Eukaryota > Viridiplantae > Streptophyta > Magnoliopsida > Asterales > Asteraceae > Deinandra > Deinandra increscens. The sequence goes on from JBCNJP010009318.1 coordinate 22,376, forward strand.
GAAGCTTAGAATGGACGGAAGGGGGCGACCGCCCCCTTGGTTTTCGTCTAGAAGTATCTATTTTCACGATTTTATGTACAAAAAGTTATATGTATTGCGTATCGCCCCTCGGATTGTATTGAGTATCGCCCCCTTGGTAGAATTTCTGAGTCCCACCCCCTCGGGATCTTCTTTCAAGCTTCGCCATTGACCTATACTATTTATAATAACACACAGACTCCAGATTTGACTTTACATATTTACATGACTGACCCTTATAATTTATAACTACTAACATATTTAGTTTAATATCCAATATAGATATAAAGAGTTTATGCCATGTTGTTGCCACCAAGCAGCTAAAACATAACAATAATACTTAAGGTTAGATTTCATTCATGCATGGAGTGAGAGGAAAGTAGAAAGCCCAATATATATTACAAATTAATTAATTAATTTTACAATTAATTAACACGTACATATAACATACTTTCTCAATACCCAAAGTTTTCAAAGCTTCCAATATATACCAAGCTTGTGTAATATCCCTGAAAGCACTCCCCAAAACGTAATCTCAGCAAATATCACGTATAAAAGTGACCCAACTCTTTCAGAGTTCCACACATCAATGAAAACATGATCTTGTATCCAGTTTACCTAAAATTAAAAACATATATATGTAAAACAGAAAGCAAAAATGAGCTAACAAAAACAAGGTGATCGATTGTGTTAATTATATATAAATTACCAGATTATTATCAACTTTCTCGTAGTACCATCCGTTTATGAACCCTGCCAAAATGCCTTGTGCGCCCAGTACAAAAACCAACATGGCGTTCATTCCAATCCATTCAAACAGCAAAAACGGAGTCCGTTTTCCCCATACGTCAATCTGTACGTACGTGTGTGTGATATGATTTATCAAAAGAAAAGTTCACTATGAAAAACATGTTGGTTTTACTAATTACGTACCAGGATGTAAAAAGCTGAGAATACAATTCCAGCAGCTCCCCCGGTGAAACAAACGTAGCTAATACTATAGAGTTGTTTGTTTATAGGAATTGCTACATGCATAAAATATCAGAATTACGTACAATAAAAAAATGATATATATAAGGTAAAAATCAATGGAAACTATCTTTTTGTTTGAAAAATTGAAAACCATTTGAAGTTCGACTATATTGCATATATGCAATAGTCAGACTTCCAATGATTTTCCAGTTTTCCAAATAAAAGTAGTTTTCCAATATATATATAGATATTAATTAGTAGTTGGGGTTTTTCAAATTGAAAAAAATATATATATACCATCTGTAAAATGAAGAATAATTGCAATAATCAACAATCCAAACCCCATTGAGACCCATTGCTTCAGCCTCTCTGCATGCCCCTTGAAGTGGATCAAGACATGTCCATAATGAATGCCAATAACACCCGATAGAATTGCTGAGATTGAACTGTATAATATCATCAAGAAATTATATTAATAATGCTTACATTGTTTAAGGGTGAAGAAAGCCGTCATTATCACAGTTACTTTTACTGCTTGATGGAATATTTGGAGGTTATTTTTACTACTTGGTGGAATATTTGGAGGATGAGAAATCTTTCGATTTTTCAACCTTCGAAAGTGTGAAACAATGAGCTGTTTGATAACATTGTTTTTCATTCTTTTTCGTGATTTACACACATAGGAACTGTAAGTCAGTTTGCTTTGGGATGAATGGTTTATTAACCCTCTTCTTACTATGTAATTTTGCCTAACTCATCTTAAGTTAATTTGTTTATATTAATTTTGTTACCCTTCAAAAAAAATCAATCATATAAAAAAAATTTTAAACTCTTTTACTTATTATTTTTTTTATTTTTTTGTGTGTGAGCATGTACATGTACCTTAACAGGCCTTCGGGTTCGAATGGAGCTCGACACCAACTGGGGGCGTCTGGACGGAGAGGACCAGATTCCGGGTAACTTAGAGTACATGCCTGTAAGTGTAAACTTAAGTCAATCATATGTCATATCTAACTGCTAGATTTAGCTACCTAGCTAGCTAGCTATAGTACTTATTTAATCGAATCCGTATAACAAACGAACAAACAAACGGACCTTTAATCGTATCCATACGGGCTGCGAATAAAGATGATTGATTCCCCAAACTTGTCTATCAACATAGCCAACCGCGTTACAAGCAGGACCAAGATGCCCTCTCATACCACACTCAACCTTAGAGAACAAACAAACACAAGATTAATTTAGCTTTTACATAAAAACTTGTTTTTAATTTTTTTCTATGTATATATAGTTGAGTCTTGATATATTACCGTGAAAGTCTCCGATTTATGGTCATGGTGTAATGTAAAACTCCAGTTGGGAACATAAAGAGTGAAGGTCGTGATCATGTAAATAAGAAACGCGATGAACCCTCCAAGCCTAATTTAATTCAAACACGTATTACAAACGAAATGCGAAAATATTAGATGACATTTTGTGAAATATATATGTATGTTAAGATTTATACGTACCATTGCCATTTATAAGCTGTGAAAATGGAGAAATGACCTTGCTCTATGACTGTTGGTCTAAGCTTTGTTGTAAAAGTTTCGACTAGAGCTACTATCAAGTACACTAATGCTATTCTCTGCAATAATAAAATTAGCAATATTATTTGGTGGATCATATCATAATTAGTTGGTCTAAGTGACCCAAGTATTGTTTAAAATCTAATTCAAGATTCGGAAAACCTGAAGGATGCCACACCATCTAATCTTTTTCATGTCTACCCCATACTCCAAATCATCAGGTGCATGAGAGTACCCTCCTAGAGAAATTAATTAATAATAATATTCAGTTCACTTGTATGTACAAATGGGAATATATGGGCGTGTTTAATTATGGAAAACACCCTCTGTTTTTTCAAAAATGTTCTTCAAGAAAACATGAAAAATAGAAAATGTGATCAAATTAACATTTTTCATAAAAGTTTTTCAAGAAAACAAAAAAAAAAACAATGTTTTCTACCTTTGAAATTGAAATTGGAAAACTACATTTTATTTTTTTCAATTTTTCTTTGTTCAGTTTTCCAATATGGAAAATGGAAATTCCAAATTTTAATTTTGAACGCGTTTTCAAAAATTTCATGTGTTTAACACTTCCATTTTTAAAAAATTTAGAAATAAAAAACTAAAAAACATTTTTCACAACTAAACGTGCCCTATATGTTTCATGTCAAAAGTAGCTGGCCCTTTTTCTTATCAGACAATTAATTAATTACCTTGCAATAGAATCCCCCAAAACAACATCTTCAATGTTCTTATGATGATCTTTCTCACCGCGTGCTTCATATTCGGAACCCTCTGTACGTATGATCGATCGATCAATAATTAAGACGTACAATTTGTTTATTAATACGTAAAATCGATCAACTATTAATTAAGCTAGCTAGTAAGTGTTATAAATTAGATATATAATAGTTGTATGTACCTTGAGAGCAAGGGCAATCGCAACACCAACGATGAAGAGAAAGAATGGCATCACGAAATCAGCCAAGGTGCACCCGTTCCACGGTGAATGATCTATTCGCTCGTACACGCCTCCAGCATCATCTACTAATATCATTAGCTACAAAAATGTAATTCAATCAAACAAAACAAAACAAACGATTTTCGCTCTGAAAAAGTCCTTAACAGTACTAATCGACCGCTAACAACACTTACTACAATGGTTAGACCTCGAAACGCATCCAAAGTCGCCACCCTTTTGTTCTTTTTATTCAACAAAACCGGATTTTGACCACCATCCGGGCTTCCCTTGTGTTCTTTTGTTGTCATTTTGTTATCATCTACTCTTATCTCCACCTCGGCCGCCACCATTGGAGCGTCACGGGATCCTTCTTCCGCTCTCTTAGGATCCTCCATACTAGCTTAGCTAGATTAACTCCTCTCCTTTCTCAATCTCCTCAAATGGTTCTCAAATAAACCTATATATATATAGATACATACAAATGCTAATTTAGTAGTAGTGTTGTTTTCTATATTAGTTGATGAGTTTTTTGTTTTAGAGAAATGCTAATTAGATAGGCCGGCCGTTTTAGTGGTCTGTTATGTTGAATGGTTTGACAAAAAGATTCCAAAAAGTTATTGTTCCATTGTCAACAAGTAATAGACAAGGCAAGGCTACTCATTAGTTGGATGCTTGTTTTGGATTCATCCGGCCGGTATATGTGAACGTTGTTATTTATGGACTCATACGGCTTTCTTAACCTTTAAATTAATTAAGAGATTTGTTTTTAGTATAAACAAGACAACGTTGAGTTCTTTCTTTATGGCTTTCTTAAGTTTATGCGAAGAGAAAAGAAATGTTGGAAATTCATAAACTTGGTTAAGCCCCTGACCCATTAAGTCTACTAAAAGTATAATTAAGACATTGTAAATAAATAAATGAATGTCAAATATTAGGTAGTTATTTACGGTTGATAGGAAGTTATATACCAACCGAAATGTCGGTTGAATTGGCGGTTATTGGCGCCAAGAAAGGGTATAAATACCCCATGTATTTCGACAGTTTATGTAATGCAAGAATTCTGCATATTCCTTTTTCTTTGTCCCTATACGTAAAACACAAAAACCCACACACACTTTGACAAAACACAACATGAGTGAATTAGAGTTTGATGAAGAACAGATGTTCGATTACATTTTCAACAAAAAACAATACAATAGGAAGGAATGGAGCTAAGGTAAAGGATTGCATAGGACTTTTATTTTAGCCACTTTCTACAAACATAGTAGTTAGTTCTGCTGACAAAATTACAGGCTACATGATACTGAGAGACTGTTTCATTCGGACCTACCAACTGTTTTTGCTTCATGTTGTTTGAACCGGTGTCATATTTTGAGCTACAAAACCCGGTTTTTGACAGTCTTTGCATATAGGTTATGATGGACCTTATGTGGAAAAGAGGTAATTAGTTGCTATATAAATATCAAAACTCCTCTTTTCGATTTTTCATCCGAACTATTCTTGCTTCTCCTTGCTTCTCTTGGTGGAGCAAGAAGTAGAGTATGTTAGTAATGTGTCTTGGGAATAGGCTATTGATGACGTATTGTTGTTTTCTTAAGTTGATTGAAACTGTATCTTTTGACAGCGGATTGTTGTAATGCTTTTTCTGATGTCCTTTTCTGTCTGATAGCCATAATGGGCTGTTGCCTTTCTTGGTATCATTTTCAAACTGCATTTGGGCATTGATAAAGGCTTGTGGTTCTTATATTCTTAAGTGAAACGATATGTGTTTTACCTTCTGATTGCATTGTTGTAGCCTTTGATGGCAAGTTCCACGTCAATTTTCGTTGCTGGGGTAGATTTAAGCTGCAAGTCCCCTATTGTTTATGTTTTGAGGTAAATAAGTATCAATAATTACCTAGGTACTTGGTAACCTTTAGGGAGGTTACGGCAACGACTTTCCCTGGCGACAGGACATTCACATAAGTGTTTGGTTTGTGACAAGTGGTTTTAATAGAGTAGAGTAGGTTGTTGGTGGAATTCAGTTAAAATAAAAAGATTATGAATGAAAACGTTAAAGCTATGGAAATGTATATGTATTATTGCTACACTTATCAGTAAAGAACATCATACTTGTCAAAAGAACTGTTTTCTCGTGCGTGCTCTCCAAAACGTCATATGGGGCAAAGTTGAAGTACTGCTTTGGAATAGCTAATTCTGGAATGGGTTGAAAGACTGTGCGATCTCCGATAATGATTGTAGCAACTTGAGGTACCACTTTGTCGTACGCCAGTGGTGGATCAACTACATAGTCATCCAGATTGTAGCATTTGTAAAGGAAAACCTGCGAATCTATTATTTTAGATCTTGTTTCAAGTTTGACTTCGGTTGCGTTACCCTGCAAAAAGTTGGAATGGAGATTGTTGAGTGTATCTGATTTCAAGAATTAGCTGTTTAACCAAGTTATCTGATTAAAAGTAATTAAATGGTTAAGCTATAGCTTACATTTGTATCCATAAGTAGATAGAACAGCTTCCGGTTATCCCTAGGGTTCCATTGAATTGTATACTTCCTGATGACACGTACGTTTAAGGGAACAGGTCCCTCGTACGGCTTGATGCTGTATGCAGACATTATCTGTGTTTTGGCCATGAAACAATGAAAGTTGTTTGTAACTGTAAATAAACCTACTTGTACTTAAAGGAAATGTATTTCATTTTGAATACTTATGTCAGCAGAAAACTAACCCAATACTAATACCTATGCGAAGTAAAGTGCTAAGAAGTAGGCGAGAAGAAGAGGAATCAGATCTACAGAAAAAAATGAAGGATGATGTGGCATTTCCACACATGCAGTTTACATAGTGAAGGAGCTGACAACGTGTGCATGAGGTGGAGATCTCAACTAACCAGATTTGGAGAATGTGACCCTGCGAATAAGGAGGTTTCTGTTATGAGTCAGTTAAGGTTTATTTTTGTTTTGTTTAAATAGTGGGCAGTAGTTCAGTTCTCATTAGCCGAAATTGCTTGTAGTTTTTCTTTCTAGTATTGTAATCATTCGACTACGTGTGATTAATTCAATAATACAAGCATTCGGTACATAGTTTGTGTTGTGTTTTTGCTCTATGATTCAAACAATTTGGTATCAGAGCATTACACCTGAATTTGATCATCCTTTTATGCCAAAGTATCCTCGGTTTGAGACCATGTCAATTGTTACCACAAATTTGCAGAAGGATAATTCTTTCTCTTTTCAATACCCAGTTTTAACTACTAGTAACTACACCACATGGGCAATCAAAATGGAAGCCGTCCTTGATCCCCAAGGGGTCTAGGATGCCATTCAACCTGAAGTTGGAGTAGCAGTAGATGAGAAAAAGAGCAAGATGGCCCGGGCATACCTGTTTCAAACAATTCCTGAAGAGATCTTGCTGCAGGTAGCTAAGAAGAAGACTGCAAAAGAGTATGGGATTCTTTGAAAACAAGATTTGTGGGAGCAGATAGGGTGCAAAAGGCAAGGCTTCACACTCTGATGTAGAAGCCATGCCCTTTGAGGAAGCCATTGGCAGATTAAATGCCTATGAGGATAGGTTGAAATTGAGAAAGGGAGGATCCAGTGGGGAGTCCTCTTTGTTGTTTAGCAAAGTTGAGAATGCAGCACAAGGCAGAGCTGTAACAAAGCCAACGGCCAACAAAGGAAAGAATATGACAAGTGAGAGAGGTGGCAGGGGTGGATCAAGAGGGAGAGGCTCTTATAGAGGAAAAGGAAACATGTTTCAAGGTAGTACATCACATGACAACAGTGGTTGGAAGGCTAAAGACAAAAAAACATGTGAAGTGCTACAATTGTCAAAACTTTGGTCATTATGCGTCGGAATGTAAACAAGAAAGGAGAAATGAACAGGAAGCTAATTTGACAAAAGATAAGGAGGAGGAGCCCTCTTTAATTCTTTGTGTCTGTGGTGAAGATGAAGAAGACACGGTGGTGTTTTTGAATGAAGAGAACGTTCACATGACAGATTATGATGATAAAGAGAGCATGTGGTACTTGGACAATGGTTCAAGCAACCATATGTCAGGAGACAAGAATGCTTTTGCTGAGATAAATCACACTGTAAATGGAACAGTAAAGTTTGGTGATGGATCCAAAGTGAACATCAAGGGGAAAGGTACACTTTTACTTCAATGCAAGAATAATGATCAGTTACTAATTGATAATGTTTATTATATTCCTGCATTTGAAAATTAATATACTTAGCCTTGGTCAACTGAGTGAAAAAGGCTATAGTAGTGGATAAAAGATGATTTTTTGAAAATGTACAATGATCAAGGTCAATTAGTCATGAAAGTACAAAGATCCTCAAACAGATTATACAAGATAAAATTAAACTTTGGAAAGCCTGTCTGTTTAAATATGTGTCTAGAAGATGAACCTTGGGTTTGGCATGCCAGGCTAGGCCATGCCAACTTTCAAGTTATGAACCAAATGTCAAGCCAAGGTTTGGTGGATGGAATGCCAAAGCTATCCAAAACAGCTATGTGAAGGCTGTGTGATAGCTAAACAAACAAGAAAAAGTTTTCCTGATGAGACAAAATGGAGGGCAACATAACCATTGGAATTAATTCATATGGACCTATATGGTCCAATAACCCCAAAGACACCAGGATGTAATAGCTACTTTATGTTAATAGTAGATCATTTGAGCAGATACATGTGGATGTATCCTTTGAAGTCAAAAGATGAAGCCTTTTACAACTTCAAAAATTTCAAGTCTTTAATTAAAAAAGACAGGTATGTCATAAAAGGGATGAGAACAGACATGGGTGGGGAATTTATGTCTTATGAGTTTTTGAGTTTTTGAGTTTTTGTAAGGAAGCGGGGATAAGAACGCAGACCACAGCTCCTTACACACCACAGCAAAATGGTGTGGTTGAAAGAAGGAATGGGACTGTGATGGGAATGGCCAGATCCTTACTAAAAACAATGAAGGTTCCTGAGCCCTTATGGGGTGAAGCAGTGAGGCATGCAGTGTACTTGCTGAACA
>JBCNJP010009324.1:0-30816 GCA_039602395.1 Deinandra increscens subsp. villosa
TCCAATCAGAACGAACTTGGCTCACAAGATTGTTATCTGATTTTCAAGTTCCTAATATCACCCCTATAAGTGTTAAATGTGACACTCAAGCAGCCATTCATATAGCCAAGAATTCTGTTTTTCATGAGTGCACTAAACACATTGAATTAGATTGTCACTTTGTGAGGGAAAAATTGCAAGATGGCTTAATTTCCTTGGTTCATACTTCTACTCAGGACCAACTTGCTGATTTGTTAACTAAAAATCTTTCAAAGTCTCAACATGATAAGTTGTTATCCAAGTTTGGTGTTTTACAACCCCCAACTTGAGGGGGTGGGGGTGTTACAATTGTTACCGAACCGGGTTCGAAGCTACAACTGAACCGGTTTAGTATTGTTGATGTTGATGTGTATCGGGTTCGATATGGTGATTGACCTGGTTATGTTTGTTTATATAGTTAGGCGGGAAAAATAGTTAGAGGTTGTTAGTCTTGTATATATGTAATCGGTTGTAATCAAAGTTTAAAGAATGAAAATTAGTTCAATTTCTGTTTCAATATATGTGGGGTCAAGTCTCTAATTGTGTGTAAGAAAAGATTGAAACTGCTTGTGGACATTAATAGAGCAACATGTTTTACGTACATTTTGGCAAATAGTATTTTCTTTGATGTGCCAAAGGTGTGGTGGGTACGTTGCGTTTCGACCTATATATAAGCACCTTCAGTATATCGGGGAATGGTATTTGAGTCAACTCATGCAAAAATAATAACTCTTGTCCACTGTAGTTGAACGGTTCCGTAACTACTTAGACATAAATTAGGAATTCGGTTAGAGTGTTGTTCGTTGTCGAAGGTACCTACAAAATATAAAATAATTGTGTGTTCCTTTTCACCTTAACTTAGTTAGAGTAAATAAGATGTCGAACCACGAAGATTTTATGGTCAATGATGATGACTAATTGATTACTTAACTAAGTTTAATTAAATTTAACTAAATTTGTAATAATTGATTGGTTTTTGAAATTGAAAACACTTAAACAAACACGTGTATAAAAATGAAAACTTGAAATCGAGTTTGAGTTGTGAAAATTTATAGAGAAATAGTGATCATCCCAAGACTTGGATATGTGATAGATTGTGAAAACCTAGTTTGATTGCACAAAAATTGTCAATGACATGAGTTGATTATCACTTTAGTATGAAGGACTCACACGACCAGGTAATCTAACGGGTGCTAATTAACGATTCAAAACTGAATAAGGGTGTGACATTTGTATAAACATATTTTTTTCATATTTATAACCCAACTCCTTTTCATTATCCTTGTAGTTTCGATATGATTCAAGCAATAAATATTGGGATACTTTTCTATGATCATACTGTTGCGTTTTTTATTTGATAACTCTAATACTATGCAAAGATGATAGAAAAATATTAAGACTATAAATTTTATGATTTACAAATTCACCAGAGGATTATGTTTCATTCACCGGAGGATTCTTCCTCTACTCACTATTCCCATGTTTCACTCACTAGAGGATTATTCATCTGCTCACCATTTCATGTTTCATTCACTAGAGGATTCTTCCTCTACTCACTATTCCCATGTCTCACTCACCAGAGGATTATTCCTCTGCCAACCATTTCCATGTTTGATTCACTGGAGGATTCTTCATCTACTCACTATTTCCATGTTTCAACCACTAGAGGATTTTTCCTCTACCGACTCTTTCCTTGTAAAATAATCATGCAAAAACTCAATGAGTGACGTAGTCTTCCATTTACCACGCATGTAGATATTTTCTTGCCATAAATCTCACCAACCACTTCTCCTTTTACATTAGTACACATTTTTGACCCAAAAGAAACATTACCAGATTTATCTTTTCCTCCTTCTATGAACTCTCAATCCTACCAAATCTTGCAAGAAACTCTTTTTTTCCTCCTCCATCCCCCACGGTAGAAGACTACCCACACCCCAAAACTCACTTTTAATCTTTCAAACATATATTCAATATGAAGCCTCAAGTACTCATTAACCTCATATGAAGATTCACGGGTGGGCTCAACACTTTCTACTACACTCCCTTCTCTTTACTTGCTTTGAGTGTGAAATCTTTCATTCTGACTTTGTGTTCTATTATTTTAAACTAGTCACGGAACCACTTTCGAGTCCTACTTGTTAACCCCATTTTAAAGAAAACTATGAACTTTTATTTAACTAAACTTATTTTTTTTCTCCAAGGGAACTTCATCATTTCATGCGTAGATTTCTAAAGTATATTAATATATTTTCTTCTCATGTGGTTAGTCATCGATTTCACAAACCTAATTTCAAACCGAAGGATTGTTAACAAACGGAAAACCGTTAGGTCTGTTAACACTCTATATGTTTGTAACTATAAGTAAAATGCATTTTATAAACTAAGGGTATGTTTGGGAGTGCTTATTTGAGTACAAAAGTGCTTTTGGGTAAAAGTACTTATTGACTTATAATTTTTTGAAAATGAGATTTAAAAAAAATGTTTGGATTAGCTTTTTATGATGAGATTACTTATTTTTATGTAAAATGACTAAAAAGGGGTTATGTGAGTATAATGTTAGATGAATATAAGATTAAATGAGGGTATTGTGGTAATTACACTATTAAAAAGTCAAAAGCACTTTAAAAAGCCAAGTTTTTGTGGCTTTTTAAAACTCCTTATTAACCCTTTACAAAAAGCTATAACCAAAAGTCATTTTGAGTTTGCCAAACAATATTTTTGACTTATTGGCTTTTTGAAAAGCCAATAAGTTAATAAGTCATTTTCAAATGGTTAGCCAAACATGCCCTAAGCAGAGATTTCGACTCATAAAAGCCAAATGTTATATAGATATATATCTTTTTTTTTATAAAATGGATATACATATATATTTATTACAATATGAGAACATGGCTACTTGCATATTCAAATACCCTCATATTCATTTTTATAAGATAAATATACACCTATCAAAACAGATTAGTATCACCAATGGTTTAGGGGTTAACTCATTTAACTAGACTCGACTATTCTAAATGGTTGACTTAGGCATTTAACCAATATCACTAAACCTTAAGGTGCCTTTATATAATTTAGGGCACAAATATGTTGGCTCCATAACACTCAGACTGTTTGCATATTTCACTCACCACTTCAAGTGAGTATTCATATCCCCCTTTCCTTTTCAAGTTTTGGGATGTAACATGTATTGATATTCAAATATCAACTCATTATTCATTTTACAAACCATGCGATTTCATTCTATGTCTATGTGTGATTACATGCTATATGTCAAACTATTGTGTTTTTATTCATCATTCATCAAGTGTAATCATTAACAATATCAATCATACAGTAACAATGATAGATCTATTGGCTGACAACCCACCTAAATTTGACCGTAATTGGTACTCGGGTGATTGAAATCTATTTTTTCTGACGACTTAACTTTTGAGTTAAGGATGCTCACGACTTGACCTTCGGGTTAAGGACGCTAGTCATCAAAGGTTTGATTATGCAAATTCAGCACTGGTTTATTCTTACATGCTTGAGTCTACATTTGACATTTGAATCGCTTTCAATCTACTATATGTATTTCTAACCCTATGTTTACTCACCAATTATCTTAGTCGACTCTCTCTATTTTTATACATGTTAAAGGAAATGTAGTTTGAGCCATACTTGATTAATGCCACATCTAGGATGCTTTGGACCTAGATTTAAATTGAATCGAACTTAAACTGTTTGTTATGCTATGTCTATTTGAACCTATTGTATGACTTAGAATTTTGTAATGATTAATTATTGAGACTTAATTAGTGTCACGGGCGTTCTGATAATGATCACGCCTCGACGTATATTCCACCGTCGGTTGGGATGTGACAAATTGTTATCAGATTAGTGGCTATAGGGAATTAGGTTATTAGAGATGGTGACCTAGATATGTCCGAACATGAGTATCTCATGTGTTGCATGCTTACCACATATTATTCTATGTCCACGTATAGGCTACCTAATCCTAGCTACCTAATGTGAGTCAAATTATAAATAATTTTATGGCATATTTCCCTCACAAAATGGATCAAAACAGGGTAACTACTAACGAAATAACCTAATATTGTTTGCTTTCTAGTTTTTCTATTTGACTCAGGTTAAAATCACAGAAGGAGCTAAAAGAATGGAAAAATGAAGACAAAATGCAAAGCTCAGTGATTTTTGGCCCAAACACTGCCCGTGCCTAGCCAGGCACGACCCGTGCCTCCTTCTCGCTTCTCCCTGAAAGAGTTGACTTCTGCCTCTGATGACACACGACCCGTGCCCCTGATCCACACGGCCTGTGCCACTGTTGACTGTTGCACACGACCCGTGCCACTGATGTTACACGACCCGTGTCTCTACCCTAGAATCTTCCAAAGCGATCGACTGCCAAGCACAGCCTGTGCCCTGCCAGACACGACCCGTGCCATATGCCATCTTCTGCCTATAGAATCCGCCCTCCTTCTGCATTTTCATTTGCTCAATTCTCCCCTTCTCCTACTTAATATAGATTAGTTAATTGTCGAGCCACTTGGCGTTTTTCTCAGTCTTAATTTCAAGTTTGTAAGAATATTAACTTAATAAGAATTTGTTTAAAAGTTTCTTTTAAGCAAATCATTAAAGTCATGCTTATGCTTGGCTAAACTCTTATACTCACTTGGGGATAAACGAGCCTTTGGTTGGTAGGTAAAATGAATTTATGTATTTACCTCAAGGTAAATACAAATGACTTTATGAAAACTCTTCTATATTGAAAGTGTATTTTCTAACATTTTTGAACAAATGTACCTTGCGTATTATAGACCATTTGAGGAGTCGGAAGCTCATCAGTTGGACTTGTGACACCCAACTGGGGGACGATGCATGATCCTAACGGTGACTCGCACCCCATGCAAAGTAATACGTTCGTGATTTTTATGTCTATGTACACAAACACGGCTTTCACGCTAACTACGGCCTGAAGGTACTGGTTGGGATTGGGGTTTGTAATATTTTGTCACTTCATGGAAGTCAATGGATACATGTTTGTGAACTTGGCTCTGGTTACGACCTATCATGTTTACGCGAAAGCGATGCATGAAAGAAACGGACCTTAGTCCCTTTTAAAGATAATTTTCATAATAAATTAATCCAATGCGTGGGTTGTTCCCTTGCTGGTTCATGACAATGCATTTGAGTATAATGGTATCGATGACCCATCGGGCCTTATAATCATTTTGCATTCGCATTTACTTCATTTGCTACTTCTAAAACGGTCATTTTGGATCCTTACGGGGGGATAAAAGGGACGAGAGATAGGCCTAAGGCTGAAAGGCGGCGCTCCTCGTCTGATAAGTAGCAATCTTAAGGTAAAGTACACAAATCCATTTCACCAGATCAACCATTGGTAAGTTGCCCCAAGTGATATTATCCTCTGACTAATTAAACTTAAAACCCATTTTATTTACTTGTTTTAATTTACTTTAATTAGCTTAAACCTTCCTTCTCACATATTTAAACCTGGCTAAACTGTTAATAAGAATTTTTACTTAAAAGCCTATTTTTTCTTGTGTCCTTGAACGACCCTCGGTCATATTGCCACTACTATACTGCTCCACGATGGGTGCACTTGCCCATGCTATGTGGTGAATAGTAGTTGTAGTTAATCAAGGTTTTATAAATTTAAAAGCTTACGTACACAATGTGTTGATAAAACTGTTATATTTTTATATACACTATACGCACACAACTACCTTATTCCGTTCAAGCCCTAATCTTTTTTTTTTCATAACACATACATCTACACTATCACTTTATACTACATTAAATTCCTTATACATTTGAAATTTCGTTATTCTATTTAATTTTCAATTCCGTCAAAAGTGTAAGTTTAAATCACAGATATGTACTAACGAGAATGGTGGACACTGGTAACCGAGTTTTCTGTCCAAAAAGACATTGCTTATAAATCTACGTCGACCGCTGGAATCGAATGCAGATCTGGGGAACTCTTGGTGATATGCACTAAAATATACATATTTTTATATCAAATATTTTCCGTATTACGGGTTATTTCTGACTAACTATCACCAAAACAGTACTATATTGTTTTCTTTATTAGTTTTTCAGTGTATTCAAGGTCAAAATTACAAAAGGAGCTAAATATGACGAAAATATGAGGAAAAAAGATGAAGTTGTGATTTTTGGCCATAGACCAACGGTCCGTGTCCCTACTCATCAAGCTTCTAGAAAGTTGAATTTGCTCCTGACAAGCTCCTGACAAACACGACCCATGCTCCTGACCTCACACGGCCCGTGCCTCTGCTACATACGGCTCGTGCTCCTGAGCCTGGAAGATTCCTGTAAATTATCTGGCAGACACGGCCTGTGCTCCTGAAGATGATGATTCTTGCAGCTCATTTGACAGGCAAGACCCGTGCCCCCTAACCAAGCACGATCCGTGCTAGATTCCGATTTTCGCCTACAAATGGGCAACAACCTGTCACATTCAAACCTGCTCAATTATTTTCTCCCTCTAGTTTGTTTTCATGTTTTACACTTTCCGAGTCACTTGTTTTCGCGTTTTAGTCATTCGTCAAGTTTGTAAAAACTCTAGCCTAAGAGCATTCACAGCAGCTTCCTTATCTTTATCTATATAATTTACTCATAAAACACTTTTATTCATAATATATAAGACTTTTAAAAAACATCACACATCACATTCTTTATCCTTATATTTGTGTGATGAATTGGTATATTTACCAATCCCTTATATTTATCCTTAAAATTTAAGGATAAGGTTTAAATATAAAGATGCTAATGTGGGACAAAAATTAAATATTTCTTATATTTTCCTTAAATTTTAAGGTTAAGGAGTAATATAAAGATGCTATTGTGAATGCTCTAAGTAGAATATAATTTACATTTTTCTATGAATCTTTCATCTTCTCTAAAACATATCTTTAAAACCATGTATGGTTAAATTCTTAAACTCACTTGGGGAAACCCAAATCTTTGGCGGGTTGGTAAGATGATTTTTTAAACTCACCTTGAGGTGTGTATAAATGACTTTATGAAAACTCTTTATATTTATTGTCACTTTTTTTAACAAGCGTGTCCTGTGTATTACAGACCATTTAGGAGTCGAAAGCCCATCAGTAGGACTTGTGACACACGAATGGGGGACGATGCATGATCCTTTTGGTGACTCGTACCCCATGCAAAGCAATCCATTCAAGTGTTTTATGTCTACGTAAACAAACTTGGTTTTCATGCATGTGCGGTCTGAAGGTATTGGTTGGGATAAAGGGTTGGTAATATTTTGGCATTGTGTAGACGTGACAGTGATGCGTTAGTGGACTTGGCTTTGGTTATGACCACCCATGTATGCGCGAGAGTGGTGCATGGAGGAAACAGACCTTAGTTCCTTATAAAGATATTTTCATAATAAAATAATCCAATGCGTGGGTTGTTCCCATGTTGGTTCATGACACCGTATTCGAGTGTAATGGTACTTCGACCATAAGGCCCTACAATTAAATGGCATTCGCACATACTATATTTGTTACTAACATAACAGTTTTGCCATTAGTTATTCTTATGGATAAATAACGGGAGAAATGGGAGATGGGATCTGAGGCTGAGAGGTGGTCCATTCACCTATTAGTAACAATCTTTAGGGAAGATTACAAATAAACAGATTACCTACACTGCCACTGATGAGTCGTCCCAAGTGATACTATCTTCGACCGAATCGACTAAAACCTGCTTTATCTTTTTTTTTCTTATTTTTATAAATATTAACCTTCAAGTTTGGTTTGGTTAGCTGTCAACAAAGATAAAGTATCAGTAACCCTCATTTTGGATGACCTCGGTATCTTACCTTCGCTATACTACGCCACAATGGGTGCGTGCCCCCGTGCATGTGGTGTATAGTGTTTGTTCGTTATCGTGTTTTATAAATTTAAAGCTTAAAAGCAATAGTGGTGTTGAAACCGGCCCATAATTGTCATATATTTCTACACACACCCAGAGCACAACAAGCTTTTTGCGTCGTTGCCGGGGCAAAATAACGAGCATTTTGAGAAAAATCCGAGTTGGAAGCCTAACCACTATTAATTTTGTAAAATACTTATAATTATATTTTTCTTTATTTTAATTTTTCTTAAAACTCAGATTTGTGTCTCACTAATATAAGTCTCGGTTTAAACTCGCTAATATTTTTATAGAATGTACATCAACCTAGGTAGATCTGGTCTGCTGTGGGTTATACACTACTACAAAAACTGCCTTCCTTGACACGCGAACGATGACACTCGATAATTCTTGACGTGCAAAAACTGAAGTGTCAAAATAAAATGTCAATTATAGGTAATTCCTAAGAATTCATGACGCGCATTTTTGCGTGTCAAGAATTTCTTTCATATTTCAAAAAAAAAAAACATGGAGGACATATAAAAGCCGCGCGTCAAGAATCAAGTGTCGTCTTTTAATTTTTTGGCTCCAAATTTCCCCCCAATATTTTGCCCTAAATTCTCCCCAAATACACTCCCGCTCCCACTCCCCTCCCACATCCACTCCCGTCGGTGTTCTCCGCTCCCACTCTCGTCTCCTCAAATCTCCTTCCTTTATCAGTTCGCGTTGCCCTAATTTTCAAACTCAATCAGCGTAATGTCTTTCAGTGGCAATTTTTTGACAAAGTCGAACACCTTGGTTACCTCTGAATCAAGTCTGCCGTTGCCCTAATTGTCGAACTCATCAAAGTTAACAGTCCCGACCACCACCGTTGCGTACCTCCGATTGCTGAAGGGTGGTCGGTTGAAATGAAGTCAACAGTCCCGACCACCACAGATTTTGCTTACAATTAGGGTTCTTCACAAGCAAAATCTCATAGCTGAATCCAGTTGACGCTTTAAATTTCAAATCCAGCAGATAAAATGAACTGCGAAGTTTGTCAACTCAAAGAACTGGTAACTTCTAGACACTTAATTTAGGCGAATTAATACCGTATGCTGGGATTTAGAATTCGCCATACAAGATTTCACTGAATTCTGGATGATCCGTATACATAACTAAATGATATGCGTGCTATTTCATTGATTGTTCGTCATTAACTGATCTTCCTTGTTTGCACTTTGGTTGTAAAACTTTATTCGCTGTTTTCTTCTGTTTACAGGATGTGGAGTACTTCAAGATAAAGGAAGTTCTTCGATGTAAGTTGTGTTCTCGATTTGACCCCCTTATTCATCCCTGTTAGTTCATATTTGATTACGAGTCAATTGTACCTGTATCTCTTCGATTGAAAGGGCAACAAGCCTAAAAGAATAATTTATCTAAGGTTTTAAGTACAATTTTATTGGTTGTAGTTTGCCTACCACAATGCTTTAGATGACCAGTTTCTTACCGATCTAGTTTTAACACTCTAAACGCCTCTTATCAGTCCACTGTTGGTTATATTTGCAATCATCTTGGGGCGTTTCAGGATGCTATGTTGATTCTAAAGGTAGCAAGTGGAAGTTATGTGGTTCATTATTCGATCATTTTATTGGTATGATCAATATAATGTCATTTTGTAGCATAATTGAATCAGGATCATGCTTTTTACCTTGCATAGAATGTCCATTTGTTCACATCCTCAAAAGTAAATAAATTGTCCAAAGAAAAGAATCTGCTTCAAGATTTCATTGTTTTTGTGTTTTGAGTGACTTGGTTGAAGTTGGAGCCGTCATAATGTGTGCTTGAGCAATTTCATTCCTGAAAGTAGCGAACTGTTGATGTTTGTTAACAGGTAGGCTTAGCTCTTTCCTACGCAGCTCCAGTTGTATCATTGTTGGGGAGTTTCTTGCCAAGTTTCACAGAGATTGAGAAGGAATTAGTCTCAGTTGAGAGGGTTCTTAAAGTCCGAAGTGAGCTCTCATAATTTTTTCAACGGTTAAAAATACAAACTAAACATGTGTTTAGTGTTTTGTGCTTCTTTTATCAGTTCTTATCAGTTTGCTTTCTTTCTGATGGCAGGTTTTATTTATATATAATCTCAATCATCGGATAATCTTTTGACATACAACATTAGGTACTTGATACTTATTATTTATTAAGATGGTATGGTATTACCAAATCACAAGCTATAGAACTCTTCCTCTTCAGAAGATCCTTACTTTGTTTATAGTTTTTACTACTGCTGACATTTAAATATAATTGTTCACATGCTAATGAAAACAGTGGATATTATATAACAGTCCTATGTTTGTTGCTTTAGTTTTTTTTTAAAACGGCAATTTTATTAAACACTAGCAAGATGCTAGAAAGACGATACAATCAAAACAAAGAACAAGAAACATCGTGTTGCTCTAGTTGGAAGGATATTAATTGATGTTAAAATTTTGACAGGCTATCTCATCCATCTCAATGTATTTAGCTTATGTATATGAACTGGTTAGTCACAATACTTTTAGTGTTGTGATCCTGATGTCATAATTTGCTTCAAGTTAGATTCAATTGCAGTGAAACATAAATATATAGTTACTTCCTCCTTTAAGAACTAGTGTAAGATAATATGGATAAATGACTAGCAATTGAGCTTGACAATTATTTTCAGATATGTTGCTATCTTTGTGGGTAACCAGTGTCATCGATGTAAATAGAAGTAAAGACAAAGGTTACAATACAACTGTGAAGGATGGTTTTTGCGATAAGGTTAAGGACGTTTTTAATGGCTTCCTTAACCACTTGTTTTACTTCTTTACGTGTCTGCCCCGTTCTCTTGACTGAACTTTTCTTCATAAGAAAAACGCAGCTGGGTGAACTGAGTCAAATATATGAAAATCTGTAAGATTTTTTGTGAATCTATTGTGCCTATATGATTATATCACTGCTTAATATGCAGGTGTCGGTTGTTGGAACTTGCACGCCTCCCTTGCATGTCTAGAGACAGATGCTTCCGCAAGTTGTTTATATAAATCAAATAGGTATGTAGCTTTTTGATATATGGGAATTGTTTAAGTTAAATTTGATATGCATAGCCATTGAAGAGTTGTCTTTTATGAATGAATTAAATAAACAGTTGACTGTTACATACAAAAACAGTCTTTATTTTGAAGTTGGCAAATTAATGCACCTACTTTGCTAACCTTGGCCCCAGAACTACTGAAATGCAGGGTTGCTTGCTGTTAACTAACAAAACAATCAAACTAAAAAATAATTCATGAATTATAAATAGAGCTTGGGTCATAATCCATCATAGATAATTTCCATGGTGGATTTTGAGGTGTAGCTTACTATTTTACATGAAATAGTTGTGTTTGTTTATTTATATAATCATAAATTATCGTCAAATAAGCACATAATGAATATGGAAATCAAGAACATTGGTAATTTCAATTAACAGTCAGGTCAGGCTGACCAGAAATACTTTTTGAAATTTTTGCACAGTGAGCAGCCAACATAGCGGCTGCAGCTGCTACTGCTATTTCCCTTGTGGTGGTGACAGAATTTGAACCACTGTGGTTTGAGTTTTCGGCAGCTATGGCTGCTAAAGCAGCAGCAACACCAACTACTGAGATTGCTGCATGGACTTCAGCTCTTTGTAGTCTCTGGTTTTCTTTTTTCTTTCGTTTAATCTTGGTTTAATCGAATGCAATTTAGCTCCAAACTTGGTTTCAGTGAACTAGCAGATATATGCCCGGGCAGATGATTCTAACCATTCATATGCTATAGCATTGGTTAAAGGCTTACGCTTTGTCCTGCAGCAGATAGAGGTCTGTGTTTGTTTTGTGTTTGTTTCTCTTTATGGTGATGCTATGTTGTGTGACTTTTCTCTCAACATGCAAACTCCTCCATGTTTTGTGTAGGTACTGAAGCAGGAAATTAGTTATTATTCTTTGTTAAATGCTTTGGTGGAGAACACAGTGGCAGAGTTCAAGTAAGCTGTGCTTAAACTATTATTATTATTGCTGTCCTTTTTTTTTGTTTTCTAAAAGCTACAAAGGAGTAGTAATCAATATAAAAACTATTTCTTAAATAGGGGCAGTTGCTGTTCTTCTACTTCTAGCGGTTGCACTGCTTTGTGCATATGAACTGTGTGCAGTTTATGTGACAGCTGGCTCAACTTCTCAGCAGCGGTATTCACCTTCTGGGTTCTTCTTTGGGGTGTCAGCAATTGCTTTAGCAATCAATATGCTCTTTATTTGCGCATATTTAATATACTAATATACTGGGGAAATTATTGAGGTGCGGAAATATATGAGGAGCATTATCAAGCCTGGGATGCCAATGGTTGACCTGTGTGAAACCTTGGAGAATACTGTTCGTAAGTTAATATCAGAAAATGGTCTGCAAGCTGGCATTGCATTCCCCACAGGATGTTCATTGAATTGGTAATTGTTTTGTAATCCTAATTCCCTAGGATAGTAAGATAACCACTGCTAGACCAGTTCTTGGCTTCTTGGCATAAGTGTTATATTTTATTGATTTTTTTGATAAGTCATACACTTAGTGGTATATCTGTTAGATAGTTTTTCTAATTATTTTGCTAGGTAGGGATTGGTGATTTGGTGTTATTATAAATTAATAGCGGTTAATAGGTTAGGATTCTTGGTTTGGACTTGAATAAACAGGGATTAGGATTTAGGAGAACTGTTCCATCATGACAAATTTGAATAATTAGGTGAGAGTGAAGAATTGAATCTAGCATCACAGCGAGCCAATCGACTTCTCTAAGTCTGGCAAATCTTATATGCTCCTTATTTTGTGTTTTTTTATTTGTCACTTGTCAGGTCATAACAATCACCTTATATGCTCCTTATAATTGTGCATGCAGACCTGCGCATACAGACTTGTTCAAGGATGAGGAACATTGGTGGTCCTGATTTGCCAACACCCTTATGTTTATATCAAGGTACACTAGCCAAATATCTTGGAACATGCCTTATTATCTTGAAAAACTTTACCTTAGTATTCCTTGTACATCAGATTGTAACTCTTGTAGAAACCTCATTCACATTATCTTTTACACAGATTGGTGGAGATAGTAATGTTTACACAGATGCTGATTTTGATGAGATTCGTGAAGAATGGTTGACCTACGCTTGCCACTTCATTTACACGGACGTGAAGTAGTAGTAGTGATCCAATATATATGCATGTAAACTTTGAACATTTTACTTTTGTCATTGTGATCGAATTGCATGTATGATGAACATGAAATCGAATTATTTTCAATTGCTATTTGTATGAAATGCATTGTTTTGGTACAGCAGCTATTCTGTATTTTGGTTTTGTGAAATATGATCTATTAACAGGGAAATCAGTAATTTTTGAAAAAAAAAAACACTTACAAGGATGACACGCAAGAATGAGTGTCATAAAAGGCATGACACGCAAATCTGCGTGTCATAAACAGACGACACGAAAAATATTATAAATAAAAAATATATTAATCACAGACGACACCCTTTCTTGACGCGCAAAATGGGTGTCAAGAATGGAGTGTCAAGGATAGCGTGTCATTGTTCGCGCGTCAAGAGCTTCTTGACACGCATTTTGCGCGTCAAGAAGCTTCTTGACCCCTGCATCCTTGACGCGCATTTGCGTGTCAAGAAGGCACTTTCTTGACGCGCAATGCACGTCAAGAATGCCAGTTTTTGTAGTAGTGACAAAGCCATCACTCGTTATAGAGACGACCACAAATCTCCACCTTTAGTCGAGCATTACCATTGTTTACGAAGATCTCCAAAATGTCACGAGATAATGGAGGGACCGAAGGCTAGTTTGAAACGGTCGTCAACGGAAATGGATAGCCCAATGGGTTCGGCTTCAACGGGTCGTTGTGGTATTAACCTTAACGATGAGGCGGTCGATCTTGAGGACGATGGTGACGAACCGCGAATGAACATTTTGAGGCGACCCGTCGGAAAGAAAAATGCCATTCGTCAACAAAAGGAGCAAAAGCAAGATGACGATTTCGTTCGAGAACTTCACGAGTTCAATCTCGAACAAAAAAAGAGGACGAAGATACGTGAGGAAAATACTCGTTTGAACGAGCTTCGGGTCATTTGCTTGGACACATCGGGTTTGTCGGAGGAGCGGAGGGCTTTGGTCGAGAAGGAGAAAGAGGAGATCTTGGAGAAACTACGTCAAAAACATAACTAGTTGTTGTTTTTTTTTTAAATAAACCTATGTCGTTTTTTTTTAATTTACCTATGTCGTTTTTTTTTTTAAATTAATGTACTTGTTTTTTTTTAATGTGTGGCGTTTTTTTTTATTTGATTTAAGTATGTAGTTTATATTATTTAAGCATTTATAATTAATTGTATTTAAAGTTTAAATATAAAAAAACAAAAAAAAAGAAATTTAAATTATTTAAATATTCAACACCACACCACATGGGTATACCATCATGTGTGTGGTGATTCCATGTGGTCCAGTCATCGCCTACGTGGCGACCACACCACACCACACCACATGAGGTATACCTCATGCCCTAATAAACAATTACAATTGTTGACACATGTCAACACTAGATTC
This sequence comes from Deinandra increscens subsp. villosa, assembly GCA_039602395.1. NCBI lineage: Eukaryota > Viridiplantae > Streptophyta > Magnoliopsida > Asterales > Asteraceae > Deinandra > Deinandra increscens. The sequence goes on from JBCNJP010009324.1 coordinate 14,536, forward strand.
ATTCTCACAAAAATTTTCCCTCCCAGATCTACACCATAATAAATTCCTTTTCATTGTAAATTATTTCCTATTTTATAATCATGATATAATTTCATTTATTTATTTATATTTATGTAATTATGACAACCATATATTAATTTACATCTTATTTTAAATTAAAATTATGTTTATAAATTATTATTATGTTCATTTTAATAAATACTAAAAAAACGTATAAAATACCAATAAACACTTATTTAGTGTGTTTTCAAATATAATTGATGAATACCTCATATTGTTTTAAACATTCAATCAACATTGTGGATTATATTCTTTATGAAGAAATTCATTGACAAAAATCATGTTCATAAGATCCATTACTAAATAGTTTTTCTACCGTATCAAATGATCGATGTTCATCCAATTTGAAAATTTTAAATATCATGACTAATTCAATTGTAAGTTGTCTAATGATACCGAGATAACATTTTTTAATCGTTGTAACATTATAATATTTTATTATAATTCAGCTTTTCTACTCACCAATGAGACTGTTTTCATCATAATCTTGTTGACACTCTATACTCACCTAACTTTCTATAAAGACTTAAAGTCTCAAGTTTGTCAAATTATAAATTAATTAGATTGTTTTTTAAACAACCATTTTCTAAACATGGTCAGGCGTATGTTGTTTTTCCAAATATACAAGTAGATACATGCTCTAAATATTATATTTTTGACAAAGAGGGTAAAGTCACCAATGCCATATTATGAAATATAACTTTAGCTTTTTATTTAATGTAATGTAACGTTATTCCGGTAATAAGAAAAGTATGCATGAATTATCAATTATATATAATTTTTTTAATGATTTAACCCGTATAACATACGGGTTCTATCCTAGTATAATACTAAATCGCCACATAAAAAAAAGTATGAATTTAAAAAGCTAAATGGGTTCAAAGAGTTTGTGTTGGGCCGTTGGGAACACCCCAAGCCCATCACCCTAATAAATATAAAAATACCATTTGTTTAAGAAAACTAATCTCCTTTTAATTTTTCAAATACTCTAATCTGACCACGTGAAGACTTGAACCTGACCGGCGGCCGGCGCTAACAGCTTTTTCCGGCGATGGACTCCCTCTCCCTCACTCCTCCGTTCTCCTCCACCGGCAACTCTTCCACGCTTCCAAATCTCAAACCTCAATACGCACTTTATCATCATCACTCCAATGTACACGTCAGCCAGGTCTTCTTCTGTTATAAATATTCAGTTTTATATATGATTGATTGATTCGAGTTCTAAAACCCTAGCATTCTCCGTGTGTTTTGGTATTGTTTGTTTGTTTGTTTATAGAACCGGAGAATCAGGAACGGAAGATGCAAGGCGGTGCTATTGCAAGAGGCGCCGTTAGCCGGCGCTATTGGCGCGTGTGTGCTCAACTCGCTGATCTCCCCGATCCCCGTGGGTCCCAACGACAACGAAGACGGTGAGTCGATGATCGAGTCGGCTGATGCAAGGTTTGCAGTCATGGGGATCATTAGCTTCATCCCTTACTTCAATTGGATGGTGAGATTTGATTACATGTTTAATTTGTTTGTGTAGGGAGAGGATTATTTGAGAATTAATTGGGTTTAAGAACTTTTAAGAACCATTCTGAGCCACAAGTTATATATAAGGAAATCCCCATGAATTTGAATGCTCCTGAAAATTAGTGGCTGAGAATGGTTCTCAAAAGTTCTCAAATAAAAAAGTTATCATTTGAACCGAACCCTGTTTTGTGTAATTAGGGAAGTTTGGATGATGAATTATCTGTTTTGGGATTAATTGATGTGGTTTATTATTCATTATTGTGTGTAGAGTTGGGTGTTTGCTTGGATGGATACAGGGGATAAGCGTTATGTTGCATATGCCATGGTTTACTTGGCTCCTTACTTAAGGTAATTAATTTAAAACTTTGTAATCTATCTACTCATTGCTTCTGCTAATTTAGGATTCAAGGGGATTCAATGGGCCATCTGTTTAAAAGTTAACCGCTAATCGCGGTCTCGAATGTGATTAATGAAAGTTAATTGGCACCATGAGCAATGAATTAAAACTTGTTTTGTATTCAATAATAATGTTTAGGGTTACAAAAGATCCTTTATTTATATCCCTAAGATTCTAAGAAACTAAGGTGGCGTTTGGTTCGTGGAATTCAATGGAATTGGAATTGCTAAGTTTTCCTTTGAAAAGTTGTGCTTCGTTGGGTTATGGACAAGTTTAAATTCTCATTAATTCTTTTAATCAATGGAATTTAAGGTCATGTAACTTTCCTTCATTAAAGTGAAGGATTCCTAAGAAATGTTGTAATAGTAGTAAATTTCATTGACTAAAGGAATTCATTGCATTTCAAATTCCTTTGTTACCCAATCAAGAACAATTTTGAAAGGAAAAATATCAATTCCAATTCCATTGAATTCCATAACCAAACGCCACCTAAGAGAACAAGTAAACCTATTTGATTCAAACTAGGAGAAAGCCTATTTTATAAAAAAAAAACTGCTAGATTTGTAGGTTGGTCATTTTTCATCCAAACTTACACAAGATTAGTCTAACAATCAATACTCGCAGCTCAAATTTGTCGGTGCTACCTGATGAAAGCTGGTTGCCAATTGCTAGCATTCTTCTGGGCATTCTTCACATTCAGCTAGAAGCAAGCATCAAGAATGGAGATCTTCAGAACTTCCCATTATTCAATGGAAAGAAAGATGAACAGGTACTAAACTATTATGCAACTTCACAAGTTGATTTGGTAATATATGTTTTTTTTTCCTTCCAAATCTTGGTTATGGGGTGATGTGTGATGTGATGTTTTTGGTTTATTAGGAGACAACAAAAGATGAACAGGACCTACCTTCTGCAAGTGATGAATCAATAAATAAAATTAGGTCTTGGGGGATGCCTAAAAAGCATAGTAGACAAGTTCAACATTTGGATGAAGATGGGGAGGAAGGGAAAAAAGAGTAGGTGATTAAGTCCGGTGATTGTGAATTTTGATTTGTGTGAACTGGTGATTGTATTTTGATTCATTAATGCATTATTTGGACATATGAAGAAAGTTGTGCTATTTTGAAAATGCATTTATGATCCAGGTCTGCAGGTTTACCAAGTACCATTGTGAATCTGCAGCCATAAAACTTGTACAATTTATGTATCACTTTAGCACCTCCATCGTAGAAAGCGGATGGAAGTGAACACGAGTCAGCAAATCGGACTAATGTTGTAGCGTTGGAGGACCATGTTCTCAGCGTTTGTTTGCTGTCCCTCCCTCATGTTGATTATAAATATAAACTTTCATTAAACCTTTAACACACTTGATAAATTTGCTTATGATAGAGTAGGGATTTATTGAAAACTTAAAATTAATACATAAATTGATTTAAAATACTAAACGATAATAATGATAGAGAATAAAATTATTGATTTAGTAAGTTGTAAATTTAGTCTCTGTAGTTTGATAGGAATTGCAGATTGAGTCTTTTTTTAATTTTCGATACTAGTCACTATGGTTTCTATTTAAAAAAGGAAATAACAATCATGAATTATATTTCGACTAGAAAAATTTAATAATTGAAAAAAATGAAGATTGTGATATGTGGTTAAATATATTTAAAAGGAAGAGAAATAAACAAGAAGCATTAGTATAGTTGTTAAAGTGCCTTCCTGCCCACTTTAACACTGTGTTTCCGAGTTCACTTAAGGAGGAAAATGACAGAAAATGAAGGAAATGTAAAAAAAAATTGTGTTTCTGAGTTTCATTTAAGGAGGGAAATGGAAGGAATCAAAAAACAAATTGTGTTCCCGAGTTTCACTTAAGGAGAGAAAGAAAGAGAAAGTTAGACCATTTTCTATTATTTTTATTTCTTTCCGATTTGGAAGGTTTTGGAAGGAACGAAATCATTCACATTCTCTTCCTTTTCTTCCTTTCATCTCATTTATTTTCTTTTCCCTCTTTTAAGTAAACTCGGAAACACAACGTTAGGTCTTGATTTCAGACATGCAAGCCCATTTTAATTATTTTTAATGCATTCGAAGAACACGTGGCAAAACACTTCATAATTCGGACCACTAGCGGCTAGGCTGTTGCTGGCCACCGATTGGATGATAGGCTCTGATATGATTGGTCAGTTTGATCAATGGTCAATGGTTATTGACTTAAGGCTAAGTTATGGATAAAATTATTAGGCTTGTGTCAGTTAGGATGGGAGGTATGTAGCGGCATACCCCCATCGGCATCATCCGGCAACTCGGCGGCAACCATACCGCCCCCCATCGGCATATCGGCATCGGCATCAATCCAAACATTTTCGGTGTATTGTTGTCGATTGTTACCGAGAGATTTGGGAGGGTTTTGGACCGTTCAACAGTCATTTTTTTTTACCGTTATATATATATAGGAAGAAGATCAATGGAAAACCCATTATTTTTTAGAAAACCTGGAAAACCCTATCCAACCAATCACAAAATTCCATGGATTTTTATTTTTTATTTTATAATAAGGGTAAGATTGTAACTTACCATATTCTATTTTAGTAAAAAAAAATTAATTTAATGATAGTAACTACTATCCTATAATCATGTAAATTTTTTTCCTGCACGTTGTTTCTTCTTCCTGTAACCCTAATCCATAACAATCGAACTCTATAATCATCCATCTGCGACCTCCATTTTTTTCATCAAGTTCAAACATAATCTTCTTTCCCCCACATAGATTTCTTCATCAATCTCGATCCATCATCCGTATTATACTCCTATTTCGATCCAAAATCAATTTTCGTACATTGAAATTTTGATCCCTATCATGGTTTCTTCTTCACATTAGCTGTTATGGAATCTGCGGATATTACCGGACTTCAGCATGTAGGTTTGAAATTATCAATTCCGTAATTGTTACAATGATGTAACAATTCATCATCATCAGGTCATAGTCTGTAACAACAATTACACATGTTATATGTTACATAGTTCTAACAACAATTCATCATCATCAGGTCATCAGGTCACAATATAAGAACAACAATTACAAGGGTGTAACAATTTGGTATACGTTGATTGTATGTCAGTGTTTGATCGGTGCATTTTAGACTCACTTTATTTGATATTAATTCTCTAATAAATGCACCGATATGATTACGAAACATACCATTTTAATCGTTTTTTATATCTTTGTATGCTATGGAGAGAGTGAACTAAAACGGTTTAATTAGCCATAAACTTGAGACAAAGAATGAATCTAAACATTATAAATAGTATTTGGATACACTGTTATTATTATTTACTATTATTAATGGTTCTGAATACATTTCCATATGATATTTTCTATGGTCTCAGTGCATCACATCGAGGGAAGTAAAAGAAGTTGGCTGGATTTATGGTGAAATATTTAATTAGCAGCCAAGGATTTAAAATAAACAAGAAGTCACGTGGATGGATTGTGATACTACAACTAATCATCAAATGGGCTTGCAACTTGGATTAATTAGAAGGGCTAGTGGACTACACAAATTCACGTGGACTTTGATGGATTTTGGGCTGCAAAGATTTCAAGCTATCGGAAAAAGAAAAAAAAAGAGATTCGCACATCAAAAAGGGGAGACATTCGACAGTTTCCAGGGGGGGTTCTGAAGGGACGAACGGCAGTCCCTTATGGGGCTGCTATGCGCAGATTTAATGGCTGGAACAAAGCAACACCAACTTCTTTCGTCACACGGATTTGAGAAGCATCAAGGAGTTTACTTGAAATAGTAATGAAGAATCGTTATGGTGACAATCTCTGATTTCTTTGTTATTATGATTTTGTTAAGTAAATACTCTTGATCACAATCGGGTGGAGGTTTTAGGTTAGTAAATGTATTCAATTTGATTTTCACTTTTACTAGACATGAAACATGCTTTAGTTGTTTAAACATGTTGGCAATTAGGGTTTGTATTATGTTGTGTGATATATGAATGTGTTTGAAAGACATATATCTCTGGTTTAGTACTCGTCAGTCCACTATCGGTCTTAGAATCGTTAATCATCTGATGTGGTGTTAAATTATATTTATATGTTGATAGTTGTGTAGTACACATCCTAGCACGTGTTCTTATCTGGTCTTTGAATCATTAAGTCAACACGGCCGGATTCCTTAGTCTCACAGTTGTCCGCTATTTCATATATTAAACAATGCTATGTCTATGTAGTTGTTAGTAGAGTGAAACCATGTTATACTATTGCTTCCTAATTCCAAACTTGAGTTTAGGGTTTGTGTTGCCATTTATTCAATCTGACTTTTGAACATGTACTAGACTTAAATGTACTCTTATTATTTTTACTAGTGAATAGTTTGGGTGTGTCTAGGTGTTTAATGTATTGAGCATTGTAGGACAAACTATTTGATCACACATCAATGCATCGTCCCGTTCATTTGGTTTTTATATCATTGAGGAGCAAGTTGCTATTGATTGCAGAGTTTAGTTTGTTGATGATTACGTTGTGTACCTTATGTTATCTTATTCATTCGGTCTAGAATCGTTGAATCTAAGTTGCATGAATGATGTATTCCTTAATCATCCTTTGTTCATATATGTTAAACGAGGCTATGTCTATGTAGCTTACTAGTATAGTTCACTAAGACAGGTTATACATTGTGCTATCAAATCTGAACCCGAATGTAATTGCTTGTTCTTTCTCATTTTTTTTGTGTGTCGTTTGGTCATTTTTCTTAGTTTAGTTGTAATTTAGGTTAACATTAGTTTACTTCAAATCAATCATATATTTATGTTTTCTTTTTCTTTTAATCGAACAAAACTATATAATACTAACCACATGCTCCTCGTGGATACGATACCCTACTTACCCTAGCTATCTAGGTTAATGGGTTTTTGAATGACTTGACGACGGTCATCAAAATGGCGCCGTTGCCGGGGAGCTAGTGCGCTTAGTATTATGTTGTGTTGTTTGATTTTTATTATTAAAAAAAAGAAAAAAAATTAAAAAAAAAAACCAAATTTTTTTTTTATTTGTTCGGGAGACATCCCGAGAACTTTGTGGGTGTGTTCAATAGAAACCCTCACGAGACCTCACTCGTCCACTCGGGCTACCGAGGGGTTTAAAGGGCTTGTTGCATATGCTAAATGCAACCGTGATTCCTACGAAAGTGAGTATTAGGAGTTTTGTTTTACTTTATTTCTTTTAAAAGTTAATTAGTTTCAATCAAATTTCAACTTAAAGATTGCATCGAAAACAATGCAATGCTTTAAGTTGGGGAGGGAGGTTTACATATTTGGTTTTGAAGTTGTGGTTTAAAAGTCTTCATGAGCTTAATGAAACAAAATGCAAAATTTAAAGAAAAAATTATAATTTATGCTACTAGTGACGTGAGAAGTTTTCTTCGACACGGTTTATGTTAGATTTTGCAGAGTGGGAAGATAGACTGTGAGCATCATCACCGCACACGAGGATCTTGCCATGACAACTTAATCAGGTGAACTCGTTCCCTTTTATATGTGGTTAAAATAATTGATTTTTTTTTTGCATGTTAGTATTAGTTAGGTTATTTGTATATATTTAGAATTTAGCTAGTTGAATAAACCGGTTGTGATCGTGATGAAAAGTGAAGAATTCTCCTAGTCTAAGACTTTTGCATTTCATGGGAGATGATAGGAAATTAACATGTGCAAGCTTAAACTTGAAATGGTAGTGGCAGAATGAAAGCATGTTAGATTTCGGTGTGTTGGTAGGCTTAGCCCGAATTAGACCTCCACCGTCTCAAGGTTTTGTTGTGAATAAATGTGTTATGTGGTTTCCCATCTCTTTGTTTGTGGTTTAAAAAGCTGAAACCGGACAATATAGGTTGAGAGTGTAGTCCTTGTTCACACACCATGTTTCTAATAGTTTTGACATTTAATCGGGGGATAACAAGCTTGATGGTAGACAATGCACATGTGTACATCTTAACCCATTTCCACCGTTTCCGTGAGAATTTGAGCCTAAATTGCATATTATACATGATTCTCTATATATACTTTTATTGGTTGAGTGATGATCATAATGCGATATACATTTTAGAACTTGTGTGTTTATGCATTTCAAGATCATGAACCGAGACTGACACAAACATGATGGAGGCATTAGGATTAACCCGTAGTTAAAGCCATTCTAGGAAAATCCTACCCGAAACATTATCCTTTAGAAGCCATTTTGAGCCTCACCTTTCATTTGTTTTAACCCGAAATTACTTGACCCAACTAGCCTCGTAGCCTTTGTATTTTAACCCGTGTGATCGAAATCTGATTTGTGTTATGTTTGTAGTAGTTGTCGAGTTTCAAGTAGAGAAAAAAAAAGAGAGAGAAAAAGATTAAAAAAAAAGAAAGAAAAAAAAAATAGAAAAAGAAAGAAAAAAATCCCAGCTATGTATGAGGTCAAAATGACCAAAGCATGTTAAAAAAAAAAAAGTTAGTATGATGTTATGGAATAACATTCCATTCATTATTAGTTGTTAGTTGCTTGTTTTAGTTGTTTGTTTATATTGGATTTCGATCACCTTCGCCACTTTAAAAATCCTTTTCCATACCCTTAACCTCAGCCCGACATTACAACCCGTCAAAGACCTCTTGATTTGTGTTAAGTTTCGTGCTAGTTGGTGGAGATTTGATTTGCATACGAGCCTATGATAATGGTATTACATTATTGATCCTGAGTGTACACATATACTAGTACATCATCTACTAGTCCATATATCCAACCGAGAGGAGTGTAAATTGTGAGAGATGTCATACATGTGTATTAGAAACTTGATGCAATATTTGGCTTTGCTAAATCTTCATGTAATCTCTACGATGTCAAGCTTTAGTCTATGGTTCATAAAGTGGGAGCTTGTGAGTCCTCAATAAACCGTGAGGATGGCTAAGTTTTACTATGGGCATTTGAGTGTGGGAACCACTAAACTTTATGAAACCTTTGTGATATGAGACATATATGGTGGTTGGAACAATTAGGGCATAAGTTTAAAGTGGACAAATTATAGTGACAACCGAGTTTAGCATGCGAGTAGTTCTTTTAAGTGAATAAGTTTGTGGATAGCTTAACATGTCAATTGTGATCCCATTGCAAAGTCTTTTTCGGGACGAAAACGTTTTAAGTTGGGGAGGTTTGATCGGTGCATTTTAGACTCACTTTATTTGATATTAATTCTCTAATAAATGCACCGATATGATTACGAAACATACCATTTTAATCGTTTTTTATATCTTTGTATGCTATGGAGAGAGTGAACTAAAACGGTTTAATTAGCCATAAACTTGAGACAAAGAATGAATCTAAACATTATAAATAGTATTTGGATACACTTTTATTATTATTTACTATTATTAATGGTTCTAAATACATTTCCATATGATATTTTCTATGGTCTCAGTGCATCACATCGAGGGAAGTAAAAGAAGTTGGCTGGATTTATGGTGAAATATTTAATTAGCAGCCAAGGATTTAAAATAAACAAGAAGTCACGTGGATGGATTGTGATACTACAACTAATCATCAAATGGGCTTGCAACTTGGATTAATTAGAAGGGCTAGTGGACTACACAAATTCACGTGGACTTTGATGGATTTTGGGCTGCAAAGATTTCAAGCTATCGGAAAAAGAAAAAAAAAAGAGATTCGCACATCAAAAAGGGGAGACATTCGACAGTTTCCAGGGGGGGTTCTGAAGGGACGAACGGCAGTCCCTTATGGGGCTGCTATGCGCAGATTTAATGGCTGGAACAAAGCAACACCAACTTCTTTCGTCACACGGATTTGAGAAGCATCAAGGAGTTTACTTGAAATAGTAATGAAGAATCGTTATGGTGACAATCTCTGATTTCTTTGTTATTATGATTTTGTTAAGTAAATACTCTTGATCACAATCGGGTGGAGGTTTTAGGTTAGTAAATGTATTCAATTTGATTTTCACTTTTACTAGACATGAAACATGCTTTAGTTGTTTAAACATGTTGGCAATTAGGGTTTGTATTATGTTGTGTGATATATGAATGTGTTTGAAAGACATATATCTCTGGTTTAGTACTCGTCAGTCCACTATCGGTCTTAGAATCGTTAATCATCTGATGTGGTGTTAAATTATATTTATATGTTGATAGTTGTGTAGTACACATCCTAGCACGTGTTCTTATCTGGTCTTTGAATCATTAAGTCAACACGGCCGGATTCCTTAGTCTCACAGTTGTCCGCTATTTCATATATTAAACAATGCTATGTCTATGTAGTTGTTAGTAGAGTGAAACCATGTTATACTATTGCTTCCTAATTCCAAACTTGAGTTTAGGGTTTGTGTTGCCATTTATTCAATCTGACTTTTGAACATGTACTAGACTTAAATGTACTCTTATTATTTTTACTAGTGAATAGTTTGGGTGTGTCTAGGTGTTTAATGTATTGAGCATTGTAGGACAAACTATTTGATCACACATCAATGCATCGTCCCGTTCATTTGGTTTTTATATCATTGAGGAGCAAGTTGCTATTGATTGCAGAGTTTAGTTTGTTGATGATTACGTTGTGTACCTTATGTTATCTTATTCATTCGGTCTAGAATCGTTGAATCTAAGTTGCATGAATGATGTATTCCTTAATCATCCTTTGTTCATATATGTTAAACGAGGCTATGTCTATGTAGCTTACTAGTATAGTTCACTAAGACAGGTTATACATTGTGCTATCAAATCTGAACCCGAATGTAATTGCTTGTTCTTTCTCATTTTTTTTGTGTGTCGTTTGGTCATTTTTCTTAGTTTAGTTGTAATTTAGGTTAACATTAGTTTACTTCAAATCAATCATATATTTATGTTTTCTTTTTCTTTTAATCGAACAAAACTATATAATACTAACCACATGCTCCTCGTGGATACGATACCCTACTTACCCTAGCTATCTAGGTTAATGGGTTTTTGAATGACTTGACGACGGTCATCAAAATGGCGCCGTTGCCGGGGAGCTAGTGCGCTTAGTATTATGTTGTGTTGTTTGATTTTTATTATTAAAAAAAAGAAAAAAAATTAAAAAAAAAAACCAAATTGTTTTTTATATTTGTTCGGGAGACATCCCGAGAACTTTGTGGGTGTGTTCAATAGAAACCCTCACGAGACCTCACTCGTCCACTCGGGCTACCGAGGGGTTTAAAGGGCTTGTTGCATATGCTAAATGCAACCGTGATTCCTACGAAAGTGAGTATTAGGAGTTTTGTTTTACTTTATCTCTTCTCTTTTAAAAGTTAATTAGTTTCAATCAAATTTCAACTTAAAGATTGCATCGAAAACAATGCAATGCTTTAAGTTGGGGAGGGAGGTTTACATATTTGGTTTTGAAGTTGTGGTTTAAAAGTCTTCATGAGCTTAATGAAACAAAATGCAAAATTTAAAGAAAAAAATATAATTTATGCTACTAGTGACGTGAGAAGTTTTCTTCGACACGGTTTATGTTAGATTTTGCAGAGTGTGGAAGATAGACTGTGAGCATCATCACCGCACACGAGGATCTTGCCATGACAACTTAATCAGGTGAACTCGTTCCCTTTTATATTTGGTTGGAAATAATTGATATATATGTATTTTTTATTTTGCATGTTGTAGTAGTTTAGTTTACTTAGGTTATTTGTATATATTTAGCATTTCAGCTAGTTGAATAAACCGGTTGTGATCGTGATGAAAAGTGAAGAATTCTCCTAGTCTAAGACTTTTGCATTTCATGGGAGATGATAGGAAATTAACATGTGCAAGCTTAAACTTGAAATGGTAGTGGCAGAATGAAAGCATGTTAGATTTCGGTGTGTTGGTAGGCTTAGCCCAAATTAGACCTCCACCGTCTCAAAAGGTATATTGTTGTGAATAAATGTGTGTATGTGGTTTCCCATCTCTTTGTTTGTGGTTTAAAAAGCTGAAACCGGACAATATAGGTTGAGAGTGTAGTCCTTGTTCACACACCATGTTTCTAATAGTTTTGACATTTAATCGGGGGATAACAAGCTTGATGGTAGACAATGCACATGTGTACATCTTAACCCATTTCCACCGTTTCCGTGAGAATTTGAGCCTAAATTGCATATTATACATGATTCTCTATATATACTTTTATTGGTTGAGTGATGATCATAATGCGATATACATTTTAGAACTCGTGTGTTTATGCATTTCAAGATCATGAACCGAGACTGACACAAACATGATGGAGGCATTAGGATTAACCCGTAGTTAAAGCCTTTCTAGGAAACTCCTACCCGAAACATTATCCTTTAGAAGCCATTTTGAGCCTCCACCTTTCATTTGTTTTAACCCGAAATTACTTGACCCAACTAGCCTCGTAGCCTTTGTATTTTAACCCGTGTGATCGAAATCTGATTTGTGTTATGTTTGTAGTAGTTGTCGAGTTTCAAGTAGAGAAAAAAAAAGAGAGAGAAAAAGATTAAAAAAAAAGAAAGAAAAAAAAAATAGAAAAAGAAAGAAAAAAAATCCCAGCTATGTATGAGGTCAAAATGACCAAAGCATGTAGTACCAAAAACAAAATAAGTTACGTATGATGTTATGGAAAATAACATTCCATTCATTATTAGTTGTTAGTTGCTTGTTTTAGTTGTTTGTTTATATTGGATTTCGATCACCTTCGCCACTTTAAAAATCCTTTTCCATACCCTTAACCTCAGCCCAACATTACAACCCGTACAAAGACCTCTTGATTTGTGTTAAGTTTCGTGTTAGTTGGTGGAGATTTGATTTGCATACGAGCCTATGATAATGGTATTGCATTATTGATCCTGAGTGCTACACATATACTAGTACATCATCTACTAGTCCATATATCCAACCGAGAGGAGTGTAAATTGTGAGAGATGTCATACATGTGTATTAGAAACTTGATGCAATATTTGGCTTTGCTAAATCTTCATGTAATCTCTACGATGTCAAGCTTTAGTCTATGGTTCATAAAGTGGGAGCTTGTGAGTCCTCAATAAACCGTGAGGATGGTTAAGTTTTACTATGGGCATTTGAGTGTGGGAACCACTAAACTTTATGAAACCTTTGTGATATGAGACATATATGGTGGTTGGAACAATTAGGGCATAAGTTTAAAGTGGACAAATTATAGTGACAACCGAGTTTAGCATGCGAGTAGTTCTTTTAAGTGAATAAGTTTGTGGATAGCTTAACATGTCAATTGTGATCCCATTGCAAAGTCTTTTTCGGGACGAAAACGTTTTAAGTTGGGGAGGTTTGATCGGTGCATTTTAGACTACACTTTATTTGATATTAATTCTCTAATAAATGCACCGATATGATTACGAAACATACCATTTTAATCGTTTTTTATATCTTTGTATGCTATGGAGAGAGTGAACTAAAACGGTTTAATTAGCCATAAACTTGAGACAAAGAATGAATCTAAACATTATAAATAGTATTTGGATACACTTTTATTATTATTTACTATTATTAATGGTTCTAAATACATTTCCATATGATATTTTCTATGGTCTCAGTGCATCACATCGAGGGAAGTAAAAGAAGTTGGCTGGATTTATGGTGAAATATTTAATTAGCAGCCAAGGATTTAAAATAAACAAGAAGTCACGTGGATGGATTGTGATACTACAACTAATCATCAAATGGGCTTGCAACTTGGATTAATTAGAAGGGCTAGTGGACTACACAAATTCACGTGGACTTTGATGGATTTTGGGCTGCAAAGATTTCAAGCTATCGGAAAAAGAAAAAAAAAGAGATTCGCACATCAAAAAGGGGAGACATTCGACAGTTTCCAGAGGAGGTTCTGAAGGGACGAACGGCAGTCCCTTATGGGGCTGCTATGCGCAGATTTAATGGCTGGAACAAAGCAACACCAACTTCTTTTCGTCACACGGATTTGAGAAGCATCAAGGAGTTTACTTGAAATAGTAATGAAGAATCGTTATGGTGACAATCTCTGATTTCTTTGTTATTATGATTTTGTTAAGTAAATACTCTTGATCACAATCGGGTGGAGGTTTTAGGTTAGTAAATGTATTCAATTTGATTTTCACTTTTACTAGACATGAAACATGCTTTAGTTGTTTAAACATGTTGGCAATTAGGGTTTGTTTTATGTTGTGTGATATATGAATGTGTTTGAAAGACATATATCTCTGGTTTAGTACTCGTCAGTCCACTATCGGTCTTAGAATCGTTAATCATCTGATGTGGTGTTAAATTATATTTATATGTTGATAGTTGTGTAGTACACATCCTAGCACGTGTTCTTATCTGGTCTTTGAATCATTAAGTCAACACGGCCGGATTCCTTAGTCTCACAGTTGTCCGCTATTTCATATATTAAACAATGCTATGTCTATGTAGTTGTTAGTAGAGTGAAACCATGTTATACTATTGCTTCCTAATTCCAAACTTGAGTTTAGGGTTTGTGTTGCCATTTATTCAATCTGACTTTTGAACATGTACTAGACTTAAATGTACTCTTATTATTTTTACTAGTGAATAGTTTGGGTGTGTCTAGGTGTTTAATGTATTGAGCATTGTAGGACAAACTATTTGATCACACATCAATGCATCGTCCCGTTCATTTGGTTTTTATATCATTGAGGAGCAAGTTGCTATTGATTGCAGAGTTTAGTTTGTTGATGATTACGTTGTGTACCTTATGTTATCTTATTCATTCGGTCTAGAATCGTTGAATCTAAGTTGCATGAATGATGTATTCCTTAATCATCCTTTGTTCATATATGTTAAACGAGGCTATGTCTATGTAGCTTACTAGTATAGTTCACTAAGACAGGTTATACATTGTGCTATCAAATCTGAACCCGAATGTAATTGCTTGTTCTTTCTCATTTTTTTTGTGTGTCGTTTGGTCATTTTTCTTAGTTTAGTTGTAATTTAGGTTAACATTAGTTTACTTCAAATCAATCATATATTTATGTTTTCTTTTTCTTTTAATCGAACAAAACTATATAATACTAACCACATGCTCCTCGTGGATACGATACCCTACTTACCCTAGCTATCTAGGTTAATGGGTTTTTGAATGACTTGACGACGGTCATCAAAATGGCGCCGTTGCCGGGGAGCTAGTGCGCTTAGTATTATGTTGTGTTGTTTGATTTTTATTATTAAAAAAAAGAAAAAAAATTAAAAAAAAAACCAAATTTTTTTTTTATTTGTTCGGGAGACATCCCGAGAACTTTGTGGGTGTGTTCAATAGAAACCCTCACGAGACCTCACTCGTCCACTCGGGCTACCGAGGGGTTTAAAGGGCTTGTTGCATATGCTAAATGCAACCGTGATTCCTACGAAAGTGAGTATTAGGAGTTTTGTTTTACTTTATTTCTTTTAAAAGTTAATTAGTTTCAATCAAATTTCAACTTAAAGATTGCATCGAAAACAATGCAATGCTTTAAGTTGGGGAGGGAGGTTTACATATTTGGTTTTGAAGTTGTGGTTTAAAAGTCTTCATGAGCTTAATGAAACAAAATGCAAAATTTAAAGAAAAAATTATAATTTATGCTACTAGTGACGTGAGAAGTTTTCTTCGACACGGTTTATGTTAGATTTTGCAGAGTGGGAAGATAGACTGTGAGCATCATCACCGCACACGAGGATCTTGCCATGACAACTTAATCAGGTGAACTCGTTCCCTTTTATATGTGGTTAAAATAATTGATTTTTTTTTTGCATGTTAGTATTAGTTAGGTTATTTGTATATATTTAGAATTTAGCTAGTTGAATAAACCGGTTGTGATCGTGATGAAAAGTGAAGAATTCTCCTAGTCTAAGACTTTTGCATTTCATGGGAGATGATAGGAAATTAACATGTGCAAGCTTAAACTTGAAATGGTAGTGGCAGAATGAAAGCATGTTAGATTTCGGTGTGTTGGTAGGCTTAGCCCGAATTAGACCTCCACCGTCTCAAGGTTTTGTTGTGAATAAATGTGTTATGTGGTTTCCCATCTCTTTGTTTGTGGTTTAAAAAGCTGAAACCGGACAATATAGGTTGAGAGTGTAGTCCTTGTTCACACACCATGTTTCTAATAGTTTTGACATTTAATCGGGGGATAACAAGCTTGATGGTAGACAATGCACATGTGTACATCTTAACCCATTTCCACCGTTTCCGTGAGAATTTGAGCCTAAATTGCATATTATACATGATTCTCTATATATACTTTTATTGGTTGAGTGATGATCATAATGCGATATACATTTTAGAACTCGTGTGTTTATGCATTTCAAGA